>JAVYIG010013552.1:0-46607 GCA_035222895.1 Strongylocentrotus droebachiensis
CCTGGTGGAGTCGAGGGTGCGGAAACCCCTGAATTTCAAGGCTTTCAGGCATTTGATTACGGTCAGATGAACATATTTTTATACCTTATTTGTGACACTGGCAGGACACTGATTGGCGTGAGGTCCAGTGGGTGGAGCCCCCAGAAGATCAAGGGTTTTAGGCACTAAATTGCAGTCAGATGAGTATCAAGGGGCCTGCCAAAGGGCCCTTGGTTGGGTCCCGGGGGCAGAGCCCCGGAAGCTCAGGGGTTTTAGGCGTTTAATTACGGTCAGATGAGCAATTTTTGATACCTTATTTTATTGAGAAACTGGTAGTTAACTATTTTTTCTTTCTTGCTCTCTTTCTTTCTATTTCTCTTTAAAATGCTTTTCAAAAAAAAAATTAGGGGGGGGGGGGAGCTGGAGGGAGTGGGGAGTTTCCCCCTTTGACGTTTCATTGAATTATTAGAGAAAAAAGACGATTCGTTGTACCGTTCTTGACTCTTTATCCTTTTCTGAATTCCAAGGGAAGCGCAAAAGCTTAGACGTTTTTAATAAATTATTAGGGAAAGAAGACGATTCGTCTCGATCTCGACTACCGGTATTAATCCTTTTCTGAACTCAACTCACACCCCTCCCGCGCGATGGGCGGAAGCTATGACGTTTTAATTAAAACGTATGGGAAAGAAGACGATTCTTTGTACCATTATCTCGACTCTTAATCCTTTTCTGATTTAATTCCAGACCCTCCTCCCGAGAAAAATCCAAGTTTTTAACTGATTAAAAACTGTGAAAACGCACCAAGAAAGGTCACAACGCGAAGTGAAGATGTTGAACCAACGATGGGTAAACAAAACTTCCCGATATTGATTGGTCCAAATAAAAAGGATGGATTGACAAACTAAGCCTGAGTCATTACGGTTTTTGTGCCAAACGTTTCAGTCATTTGAATGAAGACATTCTTTCATATCTCCGTATCGGCAATTAAGTCTCGCCAATAATTATTGTTTTTAGATCTCCGTAGGGGCAACAAAGTCTTGCCGATTATCATTGTTTTTAGAGCTCCGTAGGGGCAACAAAACCTTCCGGTAATTATTGTTTTTAGAGCTCAGGAGGGGCAACAAAACCTTGCCGACTATTATTGTTTTTAGCTCTCCGTATAGGGGCAACAAAACCTTCCGGTAATTATTGTTTTTAGAGCTCCGGAGGGGCAACAAAACCTTGCCGACTATCATTGTTTTTAGAGCTCCGGAGGGGCAACAAAACTTTGCCGACTATTATTGTTTTTAGAGCTCCGGAGGGGCAACAAAACCTTGCCGACTATTATTGTTTTTAGAGCTCCGGAGGGGCAACAAAACCTTGCCGACTATTATTGTTTTTAGAGCTCCGGAGGGGCAACAAAACCTTGCCGACTATCATTGTTTTTAGAGCTCCGGAGGGGCAACAAAACCTTGCCGACTATCATTGTTTTTAGAGCTCCGGAGGGGCAACAAAACCTTCCGGTAATTATTGTTTTTAGAGCTCCGGAGGGGCAACAAAACCTTGCCGACTATTATTGTTTTTAGAGCTCCGGAGGGGCAACAAAACCTTGCCGACTATCATTGTTTTTAGAGCTCCGGAGGGGCAACAAAACCTTCCGGTAATTATTGTTTTTAGAGCTCCGGAGGGGCAACAAAACCTTGCCGACTATTATTGTTTTTAGAGCTCCGGAGGGGCAACAAAACCTTGCCGAGTATCATTGTTTTTAGAGCTCCGGAGGGGCAACAAAACCTTGCCGACTATTATTGTTTTTAGAGCTCCGGAGGGGCAACAAAACCTTGCCGACTATCATTGTTTTTAGAGCTCCGGAGGGGCAACAAAACCTTGCCGACTATTATTGTTTTTAGAGCTCCGGAGGGGCAACAAAACCTTGCCGACTATTATTGTTTTTAGAGCTCCGGAGGGGCAACAAAACCTTGCCGACTATTATTGTTTGTAGAGCTCCGAAGGGGCAACAAACCTTGCCGACTATCATTGTTTTTAGAGCTCCGGAGGGGCAACAAAACCTTGCCGACTATTATTGTTTTTAGAGCTCCGGAGGGGCAACAAAACCTTGCCGACTATCATTGTTTTTAGAGCTCCGGAGGGGCAACAAAACCTTCCGGTAATTATTGTTTTTAGAGCTCCGGAGGAGCAACAAAACCTTGCCGACTATTATTGTTTTTAGAGCTCCGGAGGGGCAACAAAACCTTGCCGACTATCATTGTTTTTAGAGCTCCGGAGGGGCAACAAAACCTTCCGGTAATTATTGTTTTTAGAGCTCCGGAGGGGCAACAAAACCTTGCCGACTATTATTGTTTTTAGAGCTCCGGAGGGGCAACAAAACCTTGCCGAGTATCATTGTTTTTAGAGCTCCGGAGGGGCAACAAAACCTTGCCGACTATTATTGTTTTTAGAGCTCCGGAGGGGCAACAAAACCTTGCCGACTATCATTGTTTTTAGAGCTCCGGAGGGGCAACAAAACCTTGCCGACTATTATTGTTTTTAGAGCTCCGGAGGGGCAACCAAACCTTGCCGACTATTATTGTTTTTAGAGCTTCGGAGGGGCAACAAAACCTTGCCGAGTATCATTGTTTTTAGAGCTCCGTAGGGGCAACAAAACCTTTTTGAACATTACAAGTCGGGTTGGCTTACGATGACTATAATGTCGGCAAAACTTTTGTGGATTAAAATATTGTGGCCGTAAACGGTTTGATTTTGAAAAGGGCATTCCGGCCAGTGAGAGGGGCATGGCGGCAAATTGCCGATTGCCGGTGGGTAATTCGAGCCCTGAAGTATTGGTGTGTACTGCAAGGTTCTGGAATCATCAAAATGATAATCAATTTGGCCCAGTCTTGGTAAAGTTACAAGCACTGCACACAGAAAGATGTATTTGGGACTACCGTATTTGCCGGCGATAAGGCCGCAGTGTTTTTGGAAGAAAAAATATTCAAAAGTCGGGGTGCGGCCTTTACGCGTCAACAACAAAATTCAGCGGTCAAAACATCACGTCCATTTGCACGTATGGGACTATATGAACGGTAGCATGACTAGACAACGGTACAGGACAATTCTAGAATAACTCCACACAACTTACCGACAATTTTATGTTGCATAGTTGACATGAAGACGAAAAAACTTATTTTTCTAATAATATCTGCCGATAGATCTAGATCTAAGTCCGTACCATTGCATCGCCAAAAAGTAAAAAAAGGGACAGGCCTTTACTTACGGAGCTAGCTGCCGCGCAGGTCGAAAACGCTATTTCGGATTACACCGCACATCGAGGTAGGGGTATTGTAAGATACCAAATCTGCGTGCGATACAGTACTAGCTTAAAAGTCGATGAAGATCTGCTAAATTACGATCATTTTTTAGGTTAACTTCTTGTAAATTTATAAGAATATTGATGAATTTGGTATCAGTTTGTAAAAAAAAAGAGTGTTCTACAAGAAAATTACGATCATTTTGTTTGGTCCGTTTTTTTTTTCTCTCTTTTTTTTTTTTCCTCTACGAAATGTCAAAGTTGGGGGTGCGGCCTATACGGCACTGCGGCCTTATCGCCGGCAAATACGGTACCCTATCCAATCCAGTCCAGTTAGATATAATAATTTACCAAATATATCATTAAGTAGGCGGTTTCCCTGCAAAATTTGTATCATCACGTATTAGTCAAAACATATTCTTTCACATGATTGCAAATAAAATTGCAAATAAAAGCTTCCATTTCATTTTTTGAGAGGGGGGCGTTTCCAAAACTGGTCATTACCTTTAATAAAGGGGAGGTCCAGCCTGATATTAAGTTGATTTTAAAAGAAGCAGAAAAAAGAGAGAAACAGGTCAGTGAAGGTTTGAGCAAAAACCAATAAAATAAAAAAAGAATTTTCGGACAATGTGATCAATCACAAACAAATCAGCAACTCTGACCTATCTTGCGAGATCCACTTCCAAGTAACCGTACTAAAAAAAAAATTTAAATACAATTTTTCCTTAAAGGTACCGTAATTAACGGTGTATAAACCGCCCTCGTGTATTAACCGCACCCCTCTTTTTCGCCCGGTCTGTGTTAAAAAAAACCACGCGGGAAGGCCTTTCATTTAACTGTGAGGTGCAGCTGAATGTGTAAGATCATTAATGTAAATTAAAAAACAGTAGAGGACCTAGGATAGAACCTTGTGGTACGCCGTGTAATAGAAGAAAAATTGGAGGAATTATTATTAAAACTACATATTGAGATCTATCAGAAAGATTACTTTCAAACAAAGATGACATACAAATTTGAGTGTTGTTTTAGTTTCCGAGTGGTGAGTTAACACACCGATTACTGAGCTGGGAGACATTGCCAGGCATAGCGCCAGGTGGAGGGGCATAAATCAAAACTTTTATTTTTTTATTTTTTTTTTGTGTGTACTGTGTATAAACCGCACCCCCGACTTTGAAATTTTTTTGGCGGCAAAAAGGTGCGGTTTATACACCGTTAATCACGGTAAGAACTAGAAAATTTAGCCCCTAAAACACTTCTGCTTTCAAGTAATATTGAATATAAAAATTTACCGGTGCTCCCAGTAAATTTTGATAAATTTCAAATAGCGCTTACGGCCATACAATAGTAGCTGCGACCATGAAAATCTCAGAATATATAGTTGTGATATTTAATTTCCAAACGGAAATAGCCAATGCTCGATTTTAGTCAAGAAACATTGTTTTATGGCTTAATTGATACCTTGACCTTGAGAGGGAGCTATACAACATAAAGTGTTTATTATTTACAATTTCATAATTTTAGACTCAATTTCAACCGCAACAGCGACCACTGAATATTGTAGGATCGCATGTGCCTCCAATATGTTCATTTGAACCGAATTCATGACCCCATACCAAAACTTTGTATTACCGGTATACAGTTTTTTAGGTTGCCAAATGGCAGTTTAGGTGGTCACAGTGAATCGGTGAAAAGATACCGTACGCGCTAGGGCTTTCATGCGTATTATATTATTAGGAAGGATGATGAACATATGATGTAAACGACGACACCAAAGCTCAGGGAAGAAAACAAAAATTGGGGGGAGGGCCATATTTCCAATTTTGGGGAAATTTTCAGGGCCTACTTTTTCAACTTTTGGGGGCTTTTTTTTCCATTTCGGGGGCTCTCTTTTCTGGGACCTACTTTTTCATTAATTCATAAAAGGATAGTTTGTTGAGTTTATTTAGTAGGCTTACCGTCTTAACTCTTTATATAGACCCTATCTTTGATTAAGTTTTCGGGCTTCCTGCTTCATAATTACCCATTAAAACCGAAAGCATTTATGTAGAACAAATAACTAAGTTTTAATGCATTGATTTGATGCAAGAACTGTATCATAGTAAAAGTTTTACTAATGTTAATGTCTATGTTTTTAATAGACTGTCTGATTAAAAAATGATTATCGTATTTCAGTAAATAATTTTACAAGGCCACAATCTAAGCTCAGGGTTCATACCTCTATTCACGAAACTATATTGACATCATGGCAATAATGATGCAACACATAGCAATTTCAAAGTGTTGTCGAGACTCTTCGAGCTCAGCTCAGCTCACACACACAGCAGCTGCAGTGCACTGCACTGTATTGTACGTGTGTGGACCCGATGATTTTCTCAGATTTTTTTGTGAAAACTTTACTTTAAAAAATTATTATCAAAATTCAGTAACCATGAACAGAATTATCACAAAATATGCTCTGATTTCATACCTCTATTCACGAAAACTATATATATAAGAGTCGCGACAATCGTGATGGAAATAGATTGCTGTTTCGCGATGTTTAGCAAACGGTCTAGCTAATATGATCTATCTAAACAAATCGACCGCCAAAAACTCGGTCCCTACACTCCGTCTCGCAACCGCGAAAATTTACGTGTTTTTGTGTACTTGCGCGTGCGACATGGTAAGCCAGGTAAGTAGGATCAATTTTTTTACAACCAAATTTGTGTACAATTTTAATTTTTGCTGGGGGGTTCGGGTTGACAGCCGGGCATCCAAGACGGGACTTTTAGGTTGCCCGGTGGCGTTTTAGTATGTCAATGGCACCCGGGCAACCGCTAATTTTGAGCCCTGTTGTTTCACAAAAGCAAATTCACGACAGTCATATATTTGTCTGCGACATACTGAGATGTGAAGAAGTGGACAACTTGTAACACAAAACCATGTTTAGCGACAAATTCATGATTTGTATACTATCAGCTAAAGAAATATATTCTTTGTCACGATCCATCAGGTTTAATCCTGAATTGTTTATCCTGCAGTAGATTGGTTGTTTCAACTTTCAACCGGTGAAAACAAATGCACAAAAACTTAAATAGTGGGCATCATCTTCGATAAGACCACAAATCCCATTTGCACAGTGACCTGAGCTGTGTGGATGGTGTCGGGCCTACTCACCTAGATTTCCTTATCTATCTATGCTTATTGCTCAGCCACTATACATTTTCTACCAAAATTGTTTGGCACAAAATGACATGTATATTTGTAATCATGAACTTTATTTGATGTTCATTCAGTGTAAGTTTTGTTGAATTCTGTGAGGTTTTTATTTTTGAATTTTCTATTCTTATAATTTACCGGAACTCAAGTTTATCTTTAACACCAATATGGCGATAAGAACTGTTCAAGAAAATGAAGGCTCAAACATTAAAAAAAAATGTTTAATAATTATCGCTACCCATAGAGATAGCATTAGCATGATCCTAAGCATTCTGAGTAAAAGATGGCAGGTTTTTAATTTTGGAGTCGTGACGAGTCTCTTGAGTCTTGTCGTGGAAGTAGATCTAGTCTAGTTGCTAGTCGCCTGTCTCAGCAAATACAGTTTAGTGAAAAACTTAGCGGACACATGGCGTGGAGCAGCAGCAACAAGGGAAAAAATACATGGGGGCTCGGAGCGAATTCGCCCACGAAATGCCAAAAAGAGCCCCTGAAAGTCTTAAAACCAATAGAAGAGCCCCCCAAATTTGCATAGATCTCTAGACAGATCCAAATTTTGGATAGACTTCTGAACTAGCGCCCTCATTTCTCAGGCACGGCCCGTTGCGCTGTCAATGTGTCGCATGCGATTTAGCTCGAAGTCAGTACAGGATTACAGGCCAGGCCAGGGGCCCGTTCCTAGAAACCGTCATAAGTCTAACTTCTTGATTATCCCATTGAAAGGTGTGTTATAGAATTAACAAGGGTTTCAATGGGATAGTCAAGAAGTTAGACTTATGACGTTTTCTAGAAACGGGCCCCGGCCCAGGCCCAGGTACCACTGCCAGTACCACCACACGCATGATGTACACGATAGTTCACACACATCATATCAGTCATCACACACATCACAACACGGCAGCCAGTCAGTGTACGACTACGACTACGACTACGAGATGTCACTTTAATTAATTAAGCTGAACCACTCATTTTCATGATAAATATTCGCTTTCAGAATGTCTTATTCTACGTCAGTTTTCTATCGGTTACTAGTCTACAATGCACAGAAATTGCAACAGAAAGGAAAATTCTCACCGCTTATTCGTCGCTAGAAAATGATGACTGACAGCATCGCAGATGGAGTAACATTACTTGTTCGCTATATTATACCCTCACGATTTTGGAATATTCCATTATTTTAGTGGTAATTCTACGCATGTACGGCAAACATATGAAGTATTTATTTGAAAAGTGACGAATGATCAGGCCTAGTATTTAACAAATTAATTTTAAAATAAAGCAAATATCCAATTTAATGGCAATCATGGACTGATCAACTTTTGCTTGCAAATTAAACGAAAACGTTCAATTTAATTACCCCTTTAATTTTCGTTTATTGGAATAGTCCATTAAGGAGCTAGTACATTCGAGCACATGTGGCAAGTGTGGTGTCATTCATTGCAGTAAATAAGAGGCAATACTTCATAGAGTTTAGTATTAATTGATTCTGTTGCTTTAAGACTGAAGTGTTCAGGAGAACTGAAGCTTCGCTTCTAAGAAATGGGTGAGAATTGTTCTTACTATACTTCGAAATCATCATTTGATGATGTAAAACTTTTTGTTTTTGGCTTGTTACCTCTGTGTAGTCCCGTGTGTTATAATTTATGTTTCTTATGAGTGATGACTCTGTGAGTGTGTGTAGGTACGTTACAATCCCGGCGCTGAGCGGTGATCAAAATCTGACTTCTTGCGTGCGCGCCCAAATGCGAACGGTGTGGGGGACTCCCCTTAAAACACCATTTTCGTAGCTGTTATAGGGGTTTGATATTTCGGATACTAGTTTTATCATATTCGTTAAACTTTCCTCTTTAATTTGGTATCCACTTCATATGGAGATTTTTCATCACAACGATCACCAGAGAGCAAACAAAATGAGAGTTAACTTCCACCGTCTTTTACTTAAGGATCGAGTCGGTAGGACTTCAAAAAAAGTAAGCAGACCGATAGCTTACCTATTTATCTGTGCTCTTGTGAAATTTTATCGAAATCCTACGACTCGAAATGTGTATTTTTAGGCCCGGAATTGATGGATGTCATGTCATGTTTTGCAACTTCGAACGGCAGTCACCGAGTGAGAGTGCACAGCGCTGTGAGGGTGCTACAGCGCATGCGTGTGTACGTGACTTGTTGTGTGTGGTGATCGTGCGATTGATGCAAACGATGCGAAGAAAATACCGTTTTCTACCCCAGTTTTTATATGAAAATACTGATTATGAGTATGAAATCATGTAAAATATCGATAATTTATACATCATTCGTACATAATATGAAAAGAAACCATTCATTTTGGCCAGGATTAAGACAATGAATGTGGATTTTATAAACATAACAGGAATGAAAAGTTGTGAAAATCGAGTGACTTTCTCCAGACAGATCTTTGTTTTATTGTTATGGTACGTATGCTCGGTCAGATTGACCTTGTTTTTATCGTTTTTTGCTAATATTAAAAATTATAAACAAATATAAACATTGAAATACCTGCATGGATCCTAGCAGGGAAAAAATTAATATTTATTTTTCGGGGCTACTTTTCAAGCTTGCCTGCATGAAAATAACACTCTAAAATTTGTTTTGCATTGAACTCTAGATCTATGCAAATTTACTGGGGCTCTTTTCTGATTTTTGGGGGCTCTTTTGGGCATTTCGGGGGCAAATTCGCCCTGAGCCCCCGTGTATTTTTTTTCACTGGATCCTAGGTGTGGGGGGGGGGGGGTGTTGTTAAGCCCAGTATTTAATTATTGATTGATTGATTGATTGATTTATTTATTTATTTTATTTTATTTATTTTTTTTTGGGGGGGGGAGGGGGGGGGGGGGTCGTTAATGTTAAGCCGAGCATATAATTATTGATTTAAAAAATAATAACAAATCGGGGGGGGGGGGGAGGGGGAGGAGGTCGTTAATGTTAAGCCCAGCATAATAATTATTGATTTTTTTTTTTTTTTTTTTTTTTTTTTTTTATGGGGGGGGGGGAGGGGGATGGGGTGTCTTCTGCTGATCTGCTGCACATGGATCTTGTGCTTTGCTAAAGTTCTTACATGTTCTCTCAGTCCTGTTCAATGAAAAAAGAAAATTGAGGTAAGCAATTTTATTAAGTAGATAATTTGTTTCCAATAATAATAATAACAAAGTGTATCATCATCATCTAATGATCAACACAGTTTCATAGAGGTAAGATCAAGATAAACATTGTGTACCAATCAATGACTTTGCTAATTAATTAACCAATTAATTGAGTCAAGTCAAGATGAAAAGTTCTTTTCTTTTTCCAAATGCTTAAATCTGTAGTGAAAATTTCACTGAGTTCTGATGAGGTTCAAGAAAGATACAGAGTTTCACATTGTTGAATGACTTGTATTTGGTTGTTCCTCGATCACAGCTTTTTTCTTAAGTCAATAGTAAGTGAATGGGGAGCGACAGCTTAATTTTCCATGTAAAAAATGACCGTAACTTCCTTAATACTGAAGGTAAGGAAGTGAATTAGGTATCAAATGAAAGGTCTTCTGATGCTTAATCTGCTAAGGTATATCACAGGTAAAGTATACAAAATCTCAAAATTTTGTAACATCCCTAGTGTGTGTGATGAAAATGAAATTGAGAATAAGAATAGGATTAAGAGTCAAGTCTGCATCTATGTCTGATGGTAGGCATGGTGATCAATAATTAATACCTCTATTCTAGCGTATTATGGCTGTACCAACGTCAGTGAAAAGTGATGAACATTAAGAAAAGCATAGGCCTATTAAAATATAACTCCGGGAAGCTCCAACTAGGGAGGCCAATGCCCGGGCGTAAGGCTTCTACGCCTACGATTTGTGCGCTCGTCGCCCACTTCAAAAAATTAGCAGAGGGAAAAAAATGATGTAAAAAAAAAAATTGATGAAAATAAGAAAAGAAAATACAATCATACATTTCACAACATACCTATAATCACGGATCTGTAACAGTCTTTCACCATTTGTTGACGATCTTGCAGATTTTGACGTATTTGAGTCCAATAATTCTCGTAGCAGAACAACTTTACGAACGCGCATCACAGACTAAGAAAATCCTAGAGGGCGTAGAGGTTTGCTCACTAAAAACCTTCTCATGGGCTGAAGGTAGACACTAAAAATATGGGATCCGTTTTGAGTAAAGAACTTTTGATAGAGATCAACATTTCAGATGTTCACAATTGCCACTTCTAACAACTAGAAAATATAAAGAAAAAAGATTATATCTTTTTAAATACAGATTTTTACGAACTGAACATTCGAAAGTAGATAGAGTACGATGTTTCTGTCAATCTTGCGTTGGTTTGAGCCCTATAGCTACATCCATCTCAAAATGAGAAGAAAAACTGAACAGTGACGTCATTGTTCGCGCCAAAAATAAAGGGTATTGCGACATATGTCTGAGCTCCACTGAGCTCCGGTCAGATCGTGCGCAAAGCGTAGTCTTATTTATAGACCCTAGTACCTTGTTCTCACAGCACTAGATACGAGTGTCGTGCAGTATAATGTATGAGAAGTGTTAAAAAAAATATTTCAGTAAAAAAAAAAGTCTACGTGAGCAGTCTATACTCCAATTGAGAATTGAAATGAAAGCCATGATTTGAAGGTGTGTGTTGTATGATACATGGTTAGTGAGTGTGTAGGCCTATGTTACGTATAGCGAAAGGGAGAGAGAGAGAGAGAGAGAGTGAGAGAAATATTAGTACACGTACATGACGTACGTTGCATGGATCATGCTGCTGTGTTCGCTGCAAGATGGATGTTAATTGGACCTCGTAACTTCTCGATCGTTGATAATAAGGAATACTCATGAGGAAATCAAATTGTTGGAATACACATCTAAGGTAAATATCAATGAATTATATATGTTTCTTAGCTGCCAATTTGTATATTCCTTCTTCATTTTTGAACCATCGCCTTCGGCTCGTAGTAGTAGAAGATGGAATCGTTCGCACATTGATGGCTGGATTTCAGCCTGCATTGGGGCTTGCCTGCGCGGTGTGTACGTGTGCGACCGATTCAAGGCTAGCCGCTGTTGAGTGATTGCACTTTCGCGCGAAGTTTTAAACTTCATCATGAACTTTGTCCGGACAATGACACGCCCATTGCCTCGGGCCTGTCTAATTATCAACGTAATTTCGCGACATGAATTTATCTGTTTCAAGGCTCTTGCGTACGGCCAAGGCGTAGAAGGAAGGGAGTGTTTACAAGCTGGATATCTCCTATTTTATGGAACTTCTGGAGTCGGCAGATGGGTGAGTTTTCTTAGTGAAAGTAAATGCTTTCTTTTAATCTTTGTTTTATTTTAAACAAATTCGTAATTAAAAAGTTAGATTTGGGCATTGGCCTCCCTACTCCAACACCGGCGCGCAGCGTCGGAGCTTCGGTCAAACTGTCGAAAAAAAAAAAATGGGGCGACGTTATCGTTAAAATCTGCAAAGGGAGTACTTACAATTTTTACATCATAGGGTGCACGACTCCTCAGGGCATAACAATGATCACTTGAATTCATAATTTGAAGAAGTCTGCGATGGGAAAAAAAGGGTTTTTCAGAGCACTACCCAAACGACTCTTCCATGTTGGAGCGTCGATTCAAAATGGCGAAGAGACTGTACGCATGCGCGGCAGAGCCGCAGAAAGTATGAATATTCATGCTATCGAGTGCCGATCGCTCGAAATCGCTGAATATGCACGAGGTTGAGGAGGACTCTGTTTGTTCGAGTCGTGCATATTCAGCAATTTCGAGCGATCAGCACTCGATAGCATGAATATTCATACTTTCTGCGGCTCTGCCGCGCATGCGTACAGTCTCTTCGCCATTTTGAATCGACGCTGCAAAATGGAAGAGTCGTTTGGGTAGTGCTCTGAAAAACCCTTTTTTCACATCGAAGACTTCTTCAAATTATGAATTCAAGTGATCATTGTTATGCCCTGAGGAGTCGTGCACCCTATGATGTAAAAATTGTAAGTACTCCCTTTGCAGATTTTAACGATAACGTCGCCCCATTTTTTTTTTCGAAGCCACCACGACAGTTTGACCGAAGCTCCGACGCTGCGCGCCGGTGTTGGAGCTTCCCGGAGTTAATTAAAATAGGCAAATTCATGCAAAAAAATATATTCAAACAATTGACTTGAAAACACATCAGACAATTAGTCTGAACCGAGTCAGGAGCAAATTTGAAGAAATTATATTTTTAAATGTTGTAAAACCAAAGATATAAGAAGAAAACTGACCAAGTATCTGTACTAAAAATCGTACATGTAAAATTGGTCGTAGACATTCGACAGCTGAAAATGACGCGCACGGTTGCATTATGTGCGTTCTCGAATCCAAAATCGTACTTTACACACACACACTCTCGCCATACCGCGAATGGTCCGTCGTGGGGAGCTAGCCGGCTGAGAGTTTGCCACCGATACCAACGCAGCTTCGGAGCTCCGCAGCGCGCAATTTTAGCGGGACTCGGAAAGGTTTGCGGTGGGAAGGCAGCGGCCTAGCTTTTTGCCCAAACAACGCTAGATCGGCTGCTGGCAAAATGAAAATATCTACGATCGAGAACATCGTCAGTTTCTTAACTTTTTAGTGAGATAATTCTGAATTCTAATTGAGACTATATAATAAATTAAATCGACAAAGAAACCTCGGAAGAACTCTTATAACTATACAAAAGCTTGTTTATTTCTTCATTTGACATTTTGTTTTCGACCATTTTTTCGTGCGCGCGAGTCAATGGAAACTATGTATTACCAAACTTTCAACACGCAAGGAACGGGGAACACTCGCGGACCTCGTAACAAATTCGTTGCAAAAAAAAAATTCAAGGGTGATTTTGAAGCAGTGTAGAATATTGGCGCTGCAATGCGCAGAAATATACTTGAAAGAAACTTTATAAATCATACCTGAATTTTCAGAAAATCGTATTTGTATTAGTGTACCTAGATGTGACTTGTTTATAACTCAGATTTTATGAAGGTTTGGTGGTCATTTCTAGGCTAATATTTCAAAAGTTGCATCAGTAATGGGCCCGATGTTTCTCTTATCGTACTCCCATGTTATTTCTACATAGATTAAACATAGGATGGTTAAGGGTAAGACCAGATAACATTATAAAAAAGATATATCCTTCCACCCTCCCATATCCAAGTTTTGCGCTGATTATTGCCGACCCACCGCAGCAAGGCCATTCAGATTTTCGTACGAGCGCAAAGCGCCCTCTAGTGCCCCATGAATGTGCCTAATTAAAAAGAAAAGTATAAACAACAGAAAATCGTATTTGTATTAGTGTACCTAGATGTGACTTGTTTATAACTCGGATTTTATGAAGATTTGTCGGGAAAAAATGTCATTTTTTTCCGTTTGGTGGTCATTTCTAGGCTAATATTTCAAAAGTTGCATCAGTAATGGGCCCGATGTTTCTCTTATCGTACTCGCATGTTATTTCTACATAGATTAAACATAGGATGGTTAAGGGTAAGACCAGATAACATTATAAAAAAGATATATCCTTCCACCCTCCCATATCCAAGTTTTGGGCTGATTATTGCCGACCCACCGCAGCAAGGCCATTCAGATTTTCGTACGAGCGCAAAGCGCCCTCTAGTGGCCCATGAATGTGCCTAATTAAAAAGAAAGGTATGAACAACAGCATTTGCGATTGGATTCAAATTTCCGATCCGTGCGCTGGTGATGTGAAAAACTGGTTCCGCGATTATTTTATTGATGCAATTTACAGAGAATTTGTACAGAGACTTTCACGTAATATGACCGTGAAATCCTCGGGAAGACGGACAACCCATAAAAGTAGACAATGAACTAGACTCTAGGGGTATTTTATTAAGCGGGATCCGTTTTTCGCATTTCCAGGGCACGGATCGGGAACCCGAAACTTGCAGAGCGCCGAAGAGAAAAATGGTTGTGAAAATGCGGACGATCCTTATTATTTAGAACATATTTTGTCCGCGTATATGAGGATATCCTCACTTATGCGGACGATCCTTATTCTTGGACCAGCGCCCCTACTGGTCAGTGCAGTGCTCATTCCATTGAAATTTGTTTTGTTTTTGTTTTTGTTTTTGTTTTTTTGTAGTATTTTGTTATTGTCTTCATTCCAGCCAAAAAAAATACACAATACCGTCATTCCTGTTAAATTTAACCTGTTATTCAAAATCACTGTGCACATTTATAGAACACTGCACAGACTTGAATCTCACTTGCCTCATTCCCTGTATAACTACATTTGCTCAATTCCACAAAGGTACATTTTGTTGCATTGCATCAATGACAATAGATAATTATTAATATATTTTCCTGTCCTATCTTCCACAGATTCCCAGCTATCTCGTTCAGTGACCGCTCCCAATAGTGCAAAGAAAAAGAAGAATATCAAGAAGAAATCTCTTGCAGGTAATATTCTAGGCTTTATAAATTGCAATTCAGCACTATCCACTTGTCAATAAAAATCCTCCTGACGACGGATAGTTAACCTGTTCAAAACGTCGAGCCACTCCCGCCACCCATCCTCTCCAAGTGCTATAGTTCTCCTTAGAACTATAAGCTAAGAACCGAGTGTCCTTTTCAGGACTCCTCAATCCTCCCTCTCTCTCACATGGTGCAACCGCAAGCCTACTGTATATAAAAATCCTTTATGAATGTATGTGTTAGATATTGTTAGGAAAGAATTTAAGGTAATACAAAGTTTTGGTATTGGGTCATGAATTTGGTTCAAATGAACATATTAGAAGCATATGCGATCCTACTATATTCAGTGATCGTTGTCGCGGTTGAAATTGAGTCTAAAGTTATGAAATTATGAATATTAAACTATGTTGTTTAGCTCCCTCTCAAGGTCAAGATATTAATTAAACCCTGAAGCAATGTATCTTGCAGGTGGTATCTTGACTAAAATAGACCGATTAGTTGTTCCCGTTTGGTAATTATATATCACAACTACATATTCTGAAATTGTCAGGGTCGCAGCTACCATTGTACGGCCGTTGGCACTATTTAAAATTTATCAAAATTTACCGGAAGCACCGGTAAATTTTTGTAGTAAATTTTTCTTGAAAGGAGAAGTGTTTTAGGGGCTAATATTTGTGGTGCTTATAATACATCTACAGGGGCATCCAATTATATAAAAAATTGTAAAGAAGCACTATCCACCCAATTTTCAAAATTTCCCAAAACTTTGTATTACCTTTAACCAACACAATACTGTATGTGCAAGCTCTGAAATATGAAAATTATTGTGTGTTTTTTTTTTTAATATCATGTTTGGGATTGGAAGTGACTAAGTGACCTTGCCTTGTAAATCTGCAAACAATAGACATGAACAAGCATAAATGTAAATTGTCTTTTTCTTTTTTAAATAAATGTCATTGCAGTAGCAGAAGAGGAGGCACTGCCCATTTCAATGGATAACAATACAGAAGCAAGTATGACACCTGGGAGCAAGAAGAAGAGGAAACAGAAGAAGCAACAACAAGTACCAGAAGCATCAGGTACAGTGCACAGCTGTATGTGCGAGATTATGCGGTGCATTATTAAAGAGCATCGGGTGTATTTTCTCTTTTAACTATACCATGTAATATTTAAAGTAGAAACACGGGATGATTGAATGACTAGAATTACCACCTTCTATTAATTGATGTGAGGTTCATGCATTTCTTTCCATAAAGATATGAATATTTATATCAAATTATACGTTGTTTCCCTCTAACTTATATTGACCTGCTGAATGAACTCTAGATACATTTTACTTTTTTTATTCCTCAGCCCACGGAAGTTCGTGCGAGAGGCATTATGTTTTGGGGTTGTCAGTCCTGCTTTCTAGTCATGTATCGTGTAGACACAATGAACTCGTGAGGTTCGCCAGCGTATAGTTACCACGACTGTTTACCCGACTTGTACATGTAGTTTAAGTGTTTTCATGAAACATATTTGATATACCTCGATGGAGGGCTATCACTGTTTTAAAAGTTCAGACTTGTACTAGTAATAAAATATCATCTGGATTGCCTGTCAGTGATGAATTATCATCCTACCTACATTGTTTGATTGAAGAATGAGAATAAGCATGATTCTGAGACAGGAATCTTTCAACTCGATATTGCTCTAACTTGGTTCTGGTTTCCTGTGATCCCTTTCAAGACAACAATTACTATGGGCTAATTTGATCAGCTTTTCTACTTCAAAATGGCATTGTAACAGTGCCATAGTGTCCCTCCCCCCCCCCCCCCCCCCACACACACACTTTTTTCAAGTAATCCAAAAGTGCCCCTTTTGTATGCCTCTGTCAACCAAAGGTAGTGCCAGGGCATTATGTATATGGGGTTCCCCATACTTTCGTCCGCCCTTCTTTCCCGCTTTTTCATTATCGCAAAATCTTAAGAACAAAGGGCAGAGACATATAGGACACAGTCGCATTTGTTTTGTGTATTCAATTTTACTGTTTGAATGATGCAGTTTTTAGATGTATACCATTTCAAATTTTCAATCAATCAATAAATCAATTTTATATTGTCTCTTATAGGATGTGGTTGTAATAATAAAAAATATAATAGTGTAAACTTATAGGGTGGTATTCTCGAAAGCAGACTAACTTTATTCCATGGTTTAATCCGCTGACTAAGTATGGAATGCCAAACATCCATATAAATATATTTTTGAATGTCCCTAAATTAGCATAACATAAATGTATCATAGTTATATTGTTGTTTATTGGTTATGTTATTAGATTTTATTTTGCATTCCATACTTAGTCGGAGGATTGAACTATGGACTAAAGTTAGTACGCTTTCGAGAATACCACCCATAGAACGCGCACACCGTCCAGGGACGCTCATGGCGCTAGCTCAGCAACAGTTCTCTTTAATACATGTACAATTTAAGTCTATGTTTATTTGACAATAGAATCATACTAGGAGAGAATTACACTGATGTGCTTTTATTTCTTAGATAATGAACCCTCTACGATAGAAGAAACAGATCCCTCTCAAGAAAGCAAGAAACCCAAGAAGAAGAAAATGAAACGGAAAGCTGAGAGTGATGACCAATCACCTGGTGAGATAGTTGAAGATGTTTGATTTATTATTGACTATCCATCTTACTTTAAAAGGATTGGGTATCTTTATCTCAGATTCTCAACAAAATCCTGGATTTAGCTCATGCTGCAATCATAACTATAAACCTTTAGGTCAGTCAGGAAACCCATGACTTTTACAAGCCAATGGCCTGTCTGATTATTAAGATATTTATGATTGGAATTCGAAATTTCAAGAACCGTTCCTAACGGTTATTATAACACGACTGTCTATTGTGGATTTTTTTTTTTTTTTTTTTTTTTTGGGGGGGGGGTTCATGCTTTAGTGGAACCCAGATTTGAAAGAAGTAGAGATAGGTGAGCAGGTTAGGAAATAAAAAGCTCAGTCTGTATATGAATTTGCTTTCATTTGATTTACAAGTCTTAGAAAAGAGATATCACAAAAATTTCTTTACATATTGGACAACAAAATCACAGTTTTCGCTTCCATTCATCATGGATGGGTCTCCCACTTTTGGGGGAATAAAAGGAAATGTAGAATTTCAAGCTAACATTAACAAATTTGAAACAGTGTAAGTAAACCTGTCTTACACACCTATACAACTCTTCTTTATATGGAATGCTCTCTGTTCTATCAGATAAAAAGGTACCTCGAACTGAGGAATCTGAGGAGGAAAATCCAGAAAGTGAGAAAGAAAACCAAGGGGGGCAAGATGAAGATTCAGAAGAAGTCAATGCAGAAGAAGAAACAGACTGTAAGTATAAGTAACAGTAAGGCTCTTGTTTAGGAAAAGCTAATAAACCCCCAAAATACACATAGGGGCGAGGTCAAAAGTGAAAAGTTGCAAAATGCGGTGCTCATATTCGGCTGTGCATTCTTCTTTCTTTGAAGAGTGCAGGACTGCTTTGTGGTGCACAATACCAGCGCTTACCATTGTATTTTGCAACTTTTCACTTTTGACCTTGCCCTTTATTCTGACGTACTGCTCATGGCATTGCTGCAAAGTGATAATAAATATGGTTTCATTTTAAAGAGGAATAAGCAAAAGGATACTAAACAAAGCGATACTCATCCATGATAAAGAGAGATATAATATAATCAATGAAACTTGAGTTTCCAAACTTTTTTTGAGGATTTGATATTAGGTGGGAAGATATTGAATATATAGGCCAAGAAAATATTTCACATGTTTCATATTGAAGAAATGTTGTTCCTTCCTTTATCAAAAGAAAGGATTTTTTGGACTGCAAACTCGAACAGCTCTGAACGAAAACTGTTCAAGCATTTTGTCTTGCACTTTTCCGAATAAGTGCAAAATATGCTTTTTCTTTGACAAGTGTAAGGTAAGTGCAAGATGAGTAGCTTCGGTATGTCTTTGTACAAAGTTATTTTGTTTAATGTACATGTATCAATAGAAGCAACCATTTGAAAGTCTTTTCTAAAATTAATCATCAAATTTAAGAATTAGATTCTCAGGTGAAGAATTATATCATCAGTAGTTTGAATTAGTTAGATTGTTCACAAATTATGACCTAACACTGAATTTGTTTTTCATTCTGTTTTACTTTTTTCGGGTTAAAACATGAGGCCAATACTTCATAAGTATTAGGAAATTACGCTGCAAAACAGTTGACCACAAGTCCACAACCTACACGTAATCTTGTCTCATTTCCATCCTTTTCCCAGTGGCAGTTACCGAGGAGATCTTATCAGACTCGAGCTTTGCCTCGTTAGCAGACAGAGTTTCTGAACAAACGTTGAAGGGCGTGGCTGATATGGGCTTCACCCAGATGACAGAGATCCAACATAAAGCTATACCACACATGCTGGAGGGCAAGTGAGTATGAGTGGTGGGGGTGGTGGTGGTGATGATGATGATGATGGTGGTGGTGATGATGATGATGGTGGTGGTGATGGTGGTGGTGGTGGTGGTGGTGAGGATGAGGATGATGATGGTGGTGGTGGTGGTGGTGGTGGTGGTGGTGATGATGAGGGTGACGATGATGATGATGATGATGATGATGATGATGACGACGACGACGACGACGACGACAATGATGATGATGGGGATGATGGTGAGGGAATGATGGTGACAGCGATGATTTCTAAAATTGATAGTCGTTCTGTTAACAGAAGTAGAGTTATATCATAATGATGGGGTATGGTGATGAGGAGGAGGGGGAGGGGGATGATGATGATGATGATTGTGGTAGAGGATCTGATGACGTTAATGGGCATAGCTAACATGGGCTATACCCAGATGACAAAAATCCAACATAAGGTATGGAGGTCAAGTGAGTATGAGTGATGATGATGATGGTGGAAGTAATGATATTAAATGATGGTCATTCTGTTAACAGAAGTAGAGTTAAACTGTAGTGATGTGGCATGGAGGTATGGGGATCAAGGCAATGATGATGAAAGTGATGACGAGGATGATGATGAGGGCGATTACGATGATAATAGGAGAAGACGATGATCATGATGATGAGGGGGAGGAGGAGGAGGAGGATGACTACGATGATGATGATCATTGTGGTGCTGCTGGCAATGATAGTATTTAAGTTAAATCATTGTTGTAGCAGAAATGAGGATGAAGATGACAATGATGATAATATTTGTGAAATGGTGATGGGGATGGTTATGAAATGGTGATTACCAACAAATTAATAACAGTCAGTCAATTACGATGGTGTACATTTTTTCCCAATTTTATCACAACTTGTTCAAGCTCATTCTTGTGTTTTCTTCCTGTTGTTGCAGAGACATTCTGGCTGCAGCCAAGACTGGAAGTGGGAAGACATTGGCCTTCCTCATTCCTGCAATAGAGCTCATGAACAAGCTTAAATTCATGCCAAGAAATGGTAAGTTTGTGGCAGGTCTTTCTCCCATCAGGAAGACAATGTCAAAATGTTAAAAGGCTTTTTCAGATATGACGCGGTAAATCGCCATGAACAATATGCCGCAGTTGTTATAGCCTGTGAATGAACTGCAACTGCGCACATCAAAGGACTTTCACATATTCGCTATTTAAAGGTACTACATGTTGTCCCATTTGCAGCCCCAAAAATGAAAAGGTTAAATTCCAATTGCATTTGCAAGATTGTACCAATTTAGAACTTCCCTCCAAACGAAAAGGCCTTAAAATCTCTTTTTGTGGGGAAAAAACGACCGTTTGTTGTCGAATGGAATTTAGCGATCACCGTCGTTTAATTAAAAAATCAGATTTTCAGACCCTTGTATCGAATGGTCATACGTTTTGTGCTGTGCAAAGATTCAATCATGTTAATTTTGGCCTAAGTTCACCATGATACCCTAGTGTAGCAACAGTATCTTTTTCTATGGCATTGTTCACATTAGGCTCATAAGACCATTATCAGCACACTGCCCAACATTTTTCCTATGGCATTTTTTACATTGAGCCAATAATCCCATCACATTGCTTCTACAGGCACTGGGGTACTGATCATCTCCCCGACCCGCGAGCTCTCGATGCAGACCTATGGTGTCCTCAAAGAGCTCCTGGAGCACCATTACCACACCTTCGGTCTTATCATGGGCGGGACTGACCGCAGCACCGAGGCTAAGAAGATGGCCAAGGGAATCAACATCATCGTAGCCACACCGGGCAGACTGCTTGACCACATGCAGGTAAGGGTCAAGACTTCTGACCGTCAACACAGGAGTAAAATGTCATGTTTTATGACACTCTCAGTTGTGATTGCTTTTGGAATAATTGGAAATAATAATATTACAACACCTCTAAATAGATTTGTTTCAAATGATGTATGTGAGGATTTAACACTTGAATTCTTACATACTGAAGAAACAAACACTTTAGCGTGCCCAAGTCTTTTTTTCTGTGAGTGGCTCAGAATTGCAGAAGTTTTGAGTGACCGGTTTTACCATACTCGTTTCCCCCAATAGACTGTAGTGTTACGAAAACCGTTAGGAAAACGCAAAATCTGGTTTCGATTTCCAATCATAAATATCTTGATAATCACACAGGCGATCGGCTTGTAAAAGTCATGGGGTAGTTCCTGACTGACCTAAAGGTTTATAATTATCATTACAGCATGAGCGAAATCCAGGAATTTGTTTCAGAATCTGAGACAAAGTAACCGGATCCCTTTAAAAATGCCACTGCCATGACATAGACCACTGATAAAGTCCTTTTGCATTTCCGCCCTACTCCTAGAATACACCCCAGTTCATGTACAAGAACCTCCAGTGCCTGATCATCGACGAAGCTGATAGGATTCTCGAGGTTGGATTTGAAGAAGAGATGAAACAAATCATCAAGCTGCTACCAAGTAAGTCATTTGCCCAACCCACCATGGCCCTGTGGTATTACAGTCAAACCTGTTTATAGCGACCACCCAAGGGAAACACAAAATGTGGTCTTTGTAGAGAGGTGGTCACCAAAGCAGGTTTGACTGTATATAAATTTATAACCAGTTTCTGTAAGATTTTGTACTTAGTTAATAATGATTCCATCATAGCCCTCCCTGCTCAGGAAGTCTTATCTGTTGTGATTTATGGAACAGTAAAGACATTTTTGTAATAAATAATTTTTTGATGATTTTACCCATTACTCAAAAGACAGAGAAAGATTTAACTTTGATGTGCCTATGAGAGGAGACAGATAATCAATGACACCCATAATATGTAGCTGAGCTAGAGCAGATTTAAAGGGAGTGTAGACTGACGAGACGACGTGTCTTTCCCGTGGCCTGACTCGGGAGCCAATCAGGTATAAATATAACTACGGACGATGCGACCGCAGCAACCACATGTGTGCAACATACGCAAAACCGAAGCACGAGGGGAACTTTGGTCTGTTTTGCGTATGCTGACCATGTAGAGATTAAGTTATTTATATAAGTAAGATAATCAAGTCCATTTGTTAATGTGCACTTGTCCAAAAGAAGACGTAGATGGCGTCAACCAGTATTTGCCAAGCTACACTCCCTTTAATATTGGAACACCTTGAGTGCCTTAAACATCCTGCATGATAAATATGTGGGCAAAATTAGTAATGATAACATTGTCGTCATTTTTGCTGTTGCTGTTTTTGTTGTTGTTTGAAGGCCCTGATTTAGGGTAAAGACCAATTAGGGTCATGCGATTGCATTTTGATTGCGTTGTGGAATCAATCAGAAAAGGTTGATCATCTAGCATATAGGTGTTGGTGTGTACTGCAAGGTTCTGGAATCATCAAAATGATAAGAAACTTGGCCCAGTCTTGGTAAAGTTACAAGCACTCTACACACAAAAATGTATATGGGACTACGCGATATCTATCCAGGCCGGATAGATATGATAACCTACCAAATATATCAATTAGTAGGCGGTTTCCCGGCAAAATTTGTATCATCACGTATTAGTAAAAACATATTCTTTCACATGATTGGTAATAAGAGCTTCCATTTCATTTTTTTGAGAGGGGGGTGTTTCCAAAACTGGTCTTTACCTTTAACTTTTTGTTTTACATTTAATATTTAACAGAGAGGAGACAGACAGGCCTATTCTCTGCCACTCAGACCCGTAAGACGGAGGATCTAGCCAGGATATCACTGAGAAAGGAACCAATCTATGTAGGAGTGGATGATCATAAAGAGTCAGCAACGGTCGATGGATTAGAACAGGTACTGGAGATGTTACATTTTGTAATCATAAATCGGTTAAAATCATCTGCTCTGTTCCAGGGAATAATTTTCCTGGTATCGCATCGCAATTTGCTATGCATTTTTGCATGACTGCTATACAAAAAATCTTTTGTGTAGCAGTTTTCTTCCATAGAAACGTACAGAATTTCATTTGAAATATTTATCCATCGGCTGAAATTGCTAATCAAAAAATTTGAGGAAAATTATTCCCTGCTGTTCGGTCAATTAGAACAGTTAAAGTAATTTTTGATATTACAAGGCTTTTAGCATAAATCATAAAGTGTCTGCTATTGTCAACAGACTAGATAAGTTAGGGAAATGTCAGGTGATACAGCTGATGTCCTAGAACAGAAAGGAAACGGGTAAAAACATAAAGTTCTTTAAGGTCAAGTGGATATGTCATCGGACTGTGGACCACAAGGTCCGCGGTTCAAGTCCCCGCCGCGGCACTAATGTCCTTTGGCAAGACATTGATCTACATTTGCCACTCTCCAACCCGGTGTTAAATGGGTACCCGGTAGGATGCAAAAGTTAATGTGGTTTGAATAGCAAGTGGCGCTTGTAAAATGGCGACTGGCTGGAATGCTCCCCAGGGAGTGGAAAATGTGCATAAATTGTGTGCGGGTAAGCATGAATCCGATGACCGGGGTAATAATATATATCTGTAAAGTGCTAGCTCAGCTCAGCTTAGCCACCATGATAAGGCAAGGCCGATTCAGTGCACCTGAATTGAGAGAGGCAAATGTAGCTTAAAGGTACTAGTCCCATTTGCAGGTCAACAAACTGAAAAGGTTCAATTCCAACAGCATTTGAAAGACAATACTCATTTAGATCTTCCCTCAAAACGAAATGGTTTGAAAATGGCTTTTTGTGGGAAAATAACGACCATTAGTTGACAAATCGACATAAGTGATTGCAATCACCTAAGTAATAGTCTGATTTTCCGACCCTTGTACCGTTTAAATTTCACATATAGGACATACATGACATATTCATTATTCCTGCAAAGTTCTACAGAATTTGATGTTGGCTGCAAAAGGGACATAGTATCTTTAAGATTTGTTTCAAGTTTTATTATATAAATGCATCGCGTCACTCTTTAGTTACCTCTGTTTTCTACCTTTTGCTACCCGACCACTAGGGCTACGTGGTGTGTCCGTCAGAGAAGCGTTTCTTACTCCTCTTCACGTTCCTCAAGAAGAATCGAAACAAGAAGGTGATGGTCTTCTTCTCCTCCTGCATGTCCGTCAAGTACCACAGCGAGCTACTCAACTACATAGATCTCCCAGTCAACTCCATCCATGTAAGCTATCCTTTGAGAAAAGTTATACTAGTGTACAAATGATGCATGCGCATGAGTTCATTATAATGAACAAATAAAAGCATGCAACATTTGTTTTATACCACGAAACTCCTAGATCCTTGTTATTTGATGTAAAAAGAATTAATTCAAGATTGTTTTGTGAGAGTATGGCTGACAAATGAGCTTGTCGTTACTGGTTCTAAACAACAGAGCCCGCGTGCGCGCATCCTGCGTATATGGTTCATGCCTGCCCATAGAGATCCTAGGCCTATATATAGGATCTCTATGTGCGCATATCATGCCTCCTCATATGCGAACTGCACGCACTAAAAAAACGTTGGATAGTACTGGAAACATGATTTCTTGATTTCTTTTCTAGCCAGAGGAAGTTTGTTTGTTTGTTTGTTTGTTTGATTTACCTGATTGCAAAAAGATCATGTGTATGCTTGTAAGTAAACAATCAGATAAATCAGGGGACCAACGGCTTTAAGCCCTCCCCAAGGAACATGGTATTACATAAAAGAAGATTAATGCCTTACCAAAGGGCACTAGCGCATCAACCTGGTTTCCAACCCGGGACTTCCAGGTGGCAAGACCACTGCTCTACCACTGAGCCTCCGCGCCTCCTGCTTTAGTCTGGGGCTTATATTTAAAGCCCTCTGCACTACTTATAGCTACTTGCGCCCTCTATATAGCAAACAATGGCTGATTGGTGCCTGTTGGTCCCCCATGATCCTCTTTTTTTCTTACGTTAATTGAGAGCTGATTTGATGAGATAACCACCTGTCAGTGACCTTGCAGGGAGGTCTAATCCACCCTAGCCAAACCTAGTGCATACGGTCTTTAAGATAAAATTCTTTCAAACATTTTCTTGTCTTTCTTACCAGGGCA
The DNA here is from genome assembly GCA_035222895.1 of Strongylocentrotus droebachiensis. Lineage (NCBI taxonomy): Eukaryota > Metazoa > Echinodermata > Echinoidea > Camarodonta > Strongylocentrotidae > Strongylocentrotus > Strongylocentrotus droebachiensis. The sequence goes on from JAVYIG010013552.1 coordinate 25,392, forward strand.
AGCAGAAGCAGAGCAAGCGTACCCAGACCTTCTTCAAGTTCTGTAACGCCCAGACCGGGATCCTCCTGTGTACGGACGTAGCTGCCAGGGGTCTGGACATCCCGGCCGTTGATTGGATCGTTCAGTACGACCCTTCTGATGACCCCAAGGTCAGTAGGGTCATGAAGTCTTTCATTCAAACTGGACATTCATTTGACTCAACGTCCTGTTTAGATAATTTTATTGAAAACAATTTTTTTTTTTTTTGACAGATCCAAATTTAAAATAGGTTTTGTAATGGAATGATTTGTTATAGTCAATGAGATCTATGTTGTGCTCAATTTAATTGTTATGCCTCCGTTTACGAAGTAGCCGGAGGCATTATGTTTTCAGGTTGTCCGTACGTACGTCCCGATCTCGTGATCGCGTTATCTGAAGAACCGATTGATAGATTCCTGCCAAACTTTGGTCATGTATGTATTTTGCAGAGCCGATGAACTGATTAGATTTTTGGGTCACGAGGTCAAAGGTCAAAGGTCACAGCGCACATTATGTATGCAAAAATAGCTTGTGATGGTATTATCATTAGAACAGATTGATTGATTCCTGCCAAACTTAGATCATTTATGTACCTTGCAGAGCCAATGAACTGAGTAGATTTTGGGGTCACTAGGTCACAGGGCTCATTATGTATGCAAAAACAGCTTGTGATCGCGTTATCTCAAGAAACGATTGATGGATTTCTGCCAAACTTAGGTCATGTATGTTACTTGCACAGCCGATGAACTGATTAGATTTTTGGGTCACGAGGTCAAAGGTCAAAGGTCACAGCGCACATTATGTATGCAAAAATAGCTTGTGATGGTATTATCATTAGAACAGATTGATGGATTCCTGCCAAACTTTGGTCATGTATGTATCTTGCAGAGCCGATAAACTGATTATATTTTGGGGTCACTAGGTCACAGGGCTCATTATGTATGCAAAAACAGCTCGTGATCGCGTTATCTCAAGAACCGATTGATGGATTCCTGCCCAACTTTGGTCATGTATGTATCTTGCAGAGCCGATGAACTGATTAGATTTGGGGGTCACGAGATCAAAGTTCAAAGGTCACGGGGCTCATTATGTATGCAAAAACAGCTTGTGATCGCGTTATCTCAAGAACCGATTGATGGATTCCTGCCAAACTTAGATCATTTATGTATCTTAGAGAGCCAATGAACTGAGTAGATTATTGGTTCATAAGGTCAAAGGTCATGGGCTCATTATGTATGCAAAAATAGCTTGTGAACGCATTCTCATTAGAACTGACAGATGGATTACTTTTTAACTCAGGACATCTTGCAGAGCCAATGAACTGAGTAGATTTTAGGGTCATGAGGTCAAAGATCAAAGGGTCATATATGTATATGAGAAATTGCTTGTAATGACGATATTCTGAGAACCTGTTAATGGATTACAAATGAACTTGAATTTGAAAAATTTCTTCTCTTTTGGTTTGTAAAATTGCTCTATGACGGAGGCATCATTTTCGACTGCGCGCAGTCGAAATTCCATCTAGTTTTATTAAGCTACCTGTATAAGTCAATAGACAGGATTGGTTACGTTGTGCGGCTGAATATTTACAGAACTGCACGGCTGAATATTTACAGAATTGCACGAAGCTAAAAGACTGTATCTACTCTAATTATAAAATAAAGATATTATTTCATTTCTTAATTGGTTGGAATTACCATTGAATCACTAAGGATTTTATCATCTGTTCAGTAAAATAGGAGATAAGTAATATGAAAGGTAGGATGGGATAGAAAACATTGAATATTAAAGTAAAACATATTGTAATGTGTTAAGGCTCAGTATGAAGGTGATTAATGTAACATTCTTTTATTCTTCTGCAGGAGTACATTCACAGAGTCGGGCGTACAGCTCGAGGGTTAAAGGGCAAAGGTCATGCCCTCCTGATCCTGCGACCCGAGGAGCTTGGCTTTGTGCGTTACCTGAAGCATGCCAAGGTACCCCTGAATGAGTTTGACTTCAGCTGGAGCAAAGTCTCTGATATCCATTCTCAGGTGAGATATTGAGTAACGCTATAGAGGGGAGGAGTGGAGAGAAAGATGGGGAGGGGGATGGAGAGAGAGATGGGGAGAGAGGGAGAGTCAGAAAGACGGACAAATAGATAGGAAGGGAAGGGGCAAAGACGAAATATGTTTAGAAAAGTAGAACATGATCTTGCAATTAGCAAACTGAAGAGAGAGAGAGAGAGAGACAGACAGACAAAGAGACTGACAGAGAGAGAGAAGAGATTTAAAGAGACAGAGTCCGAGAGACAGACAAACAGATAGAAAGTGGAGGGGGCCCCTCCAAAGACAAAATATGTTTAGAAAAGTAGAACATGATCTGGCAGTTAGCAAACAAAGAGAGAAAGAAAGAGAGAGGGGAGGGGATGTAATCAGAATTGAATGAATAGCATCATGACATATAGCTGTCTAAACTATAAGCCGAACCAAATCAATTGTCAACATAAATGATTCAGATTTGTTAATGCTTTATGTATAGTATTACATGTGTATAGATATATATGTATGGAAATGAACTTGAATGTACACAGAAAGATGTATATGGGACTACACAAATAGTGTCGGGCCTACTTACCTTGATTTCCTTATCTTTTTATGCTCATTACTCAGCCATTATACATTTTCTACCAAAATTGTATGGTAAATGACATTTATTTGTAATCTTGAACATTCAGTGTAAGTTTCGTTTGATTCTGTGAGAATTCATTTTCTTTTCTTTTACCAGAAATCAAGTGAACCTTGAACCTTGACCCTTGACCCTTTCTTCTTTCTTAGTTGGAGAAGCTGATTGAGAAGAACTACTTCCTCCACCGGTCGGCCCAGGAGGCGTACAAGGGCTACGTCCGATCCTACGACGCCCACAGCCTCAAGAACATCTACGACGTCAATACCTTGGACCTGCAGAAGGTCGCCAAGTCCTTTGGCTTCAAGGTCCCGCCCAGCGTTGACCTCTGTATCCTTTTTTCATTGACCTTTTACCTTTGACCTCTATAGGCCCATTCATTTACTAGAGAAGAAGTATGATTTAAACTAGAACAGGCCTGACAATTACCTGATTTAAATTGGTTTCCCGATTTTGTTTTTTAAATTTATCCTGTTTTTTTTTTTCTCTTCCCGACTTTAGCCCTATTTCCCCGATTATCCCCTCATTTTCCCCTAGTTTTCCCAATTTTCTTACTCAAAAGGGGGGAATGTTAGAAGCCATTTTTTTTCTTTGAATCCTTTTTTTTTTTTTTTTTTTTTCACTCAAGGAGGGGGTGGTAGAGGGGGAAAAAAAATAAAAAATTACCAACAATGAAAAACCTAAGACATGTTCATCACTACGTTTGACTACATAAATATGTGGCATCGCAATTTGGTCCAATTATAAAGATTTCTAGTCATATTTGAAATTTGAGAAAAACTTCAAGAGCCTATACAAAAACTTAATTAGCAGACATTGCCACTATCATATCCTTCCTCATTGGAATTTTTTTTTAAATTGAAAAGTTTGCAAATCATTTTCATCAGAACTCAATTTTCTCTTTAGATCTGCTTTAATGTGGTTGTCTTTCTTGCGCCTGAAAGAAAGAAAACATTATGCTATAGCAGCTCCATTCCTATTTTCACAACCATAAGACTGTGCTCTCTATATCTGCAGTGGTTCATCCATTTGGCTCGCATGACTAAAACCAGACGCAAAGTACTTGAACTTCTTAGCGGTTAACAAATCCATTCTAGCTATTTCCTCATCCTGGTATAGTTATCCAGACACACTCTTGTTATTAGAGCTACCCTGGAAATTTGTCTGATAATTTGGATGTGAAGATTTTGGGGCACTGACTGAAAAGGAAACAAAAGTGCTCAACCTACTTTCAAGCTAAGAATGTTCTTGTCTGCTAATTAATTTTTTGTATAGGCTCTTGAATGCGTACTGCTCTTGTATGGTCTATAATATGCATTAGTTTCACATGTTTCACATTGGTTTCATATACAAATGAGTAATGGTGTGTTATAGACTGAACCAGAGTTTGCTCAGGTTGAAATCCTTTGGTAAAGCACTTAACGTGAAATAAGGGTGTGCTAATATTTGCACCGACAACTAATGCTCCACCTTTTCTTTGTTAAAGGCAAAGGTTAGGGTTTAAGGTAAAGGCCAGTTTTGGAAATGCCCCCCCCTCTCAAAAAATGAAATGGAAGCTCTTATTACCAATCATGTGAAAGAATATGTTTTGACTAATACTTGATGGTACAAATTTTGCTTGGAAACCGCTTACTAATTGGTATATTTGGTCAATTATTATATCTATCTGGACCGGATAGATATCGCGTACGTGTCGCGTAGTCCCATATACATCTTTCTCTGTACAGTGCTTGTAACCTTACCAAGACTTGGCCAAATTTCTTATCATTTTGATGATTCCAGAACCTTGCAGTACACACCAATACTTATATGCTAGATGATCAACCTTTTCTGATCGATTCCACAACGTTTCTTTCACAATGCAATTGCATGACCAGAACTGGTCTTTACCTTAAAGATTGCGTTTGGGTTTTAGGCTATGTGTAGGCTTAGGGTTTGCATCATTGTTAGTGCTAGGGTTAAGGTAGATAATTAGTTGTGTAGGAATATGACTGCAGACAAAAATGTCACTAGATCATAGAGTTAGGACTAGAGTGCTCGGTAATGTACGGAATCGCAATTGAATCCATTGACCAGGGTAATAATACTTTGTATTAAGCCCTTAAATCGGACATGTTGTAGCTGGTAAAGCACTGTTTCAGAAATAGGTATTGGTAATATTAGAGTAAGGACCAAAATAGACCTATGTTAAAGGAATTATACATGTCCTGTGATGAAGATCTAGAGGTGTCGTGGTCGAGTGGATATGTCACCGGACTGTGGATCACAAGGTTCGCGGTTCAAGTCGTGCCGCGGTACTAATGTCCTTTGGCAAGACATTAATCTACATTTGCCACACTCGACCCAGGTGAGGTAAATGGGTACATGGTAGGATTATTCCTTGAAATGCACTGTGCGCTGATAACGGCTGCCGGAGCTAAAGCTAGGGTAATAATTTCCAAAGCTCTTTGGAAGCCCATAGAGACGTTATATAATGTGATATGATAATAAATAATAATATTGGGTTCTTGTATAGCGCTCATGTCTGTCAGACTTGACACTCCTGGCGCTCCCGATTATTACCCAGGCTTTAGCACGGCTGCCATTACAGCGCTCTAGCATTTCAAGGACTTAATTCCTGCCAGGTACCCATTTACATCACCTGGGTTGAGTGTGGCAACTGTAGATCAATGTCTTGCCAAAGGACATTAGCGCCGCGGCGGGACTCGAACTGCGGACTTTGTGATTGACAGTCCGGTGACATATCCACTTGACCACGACCACGACACCTCATTATATGTGCTATACAAGAACTGAATATTATTATATTATTATTATTATTAGATCTACTAGCGAAGATGTCCAGTATAGTATTATCCTTGACCCCCTTTCTCTCTCTCAGTGGTGTACGGTAGCAAGAAGCAGCAGCGGGACGCCAAGAAAAAGTTCAGCTACGCCGAGCTCAACCAGAAGATGGCACACAAGACCAAGATCTACAAACATGTCACAGGAAAGACCAAAGACAGGAGACAGTTTTCAAGATAACACCTAGAAGATACCAGGCCAGGGGGGTGTCTCACAAAGATCCTAAGTTAGAACTTATCTCTAAGTTGGACTTAACAATTATGAAAAACTGTTAGTATCGATGAAAATATTTTGTAAAAGTTACATAAAATATTGATTCAAATCTTCATGTTTTCTATTATCGAGGAGATTTCATGTTCTTGATGTGAAATTATAAAAAGTCTAAAATACTTGAATTTTCGCTTATGAATATATGTTATTTTAAGGCTACAAATGGCTCTCCATAACTTTTAAGTCCAACTTAGAGTTAAGTTCGACTTCAGATCTTTGTGAAACACCCCCCAGGATCTAGAATCATATCCCTGGCAAGAAAAAAAAGTACAGGAGACACTTCCAAGATAACAGCTGGAAGATACCAGACAAAGATCTACAATCTTATCCTAGGCAAGAATAAGGATAAGAGACATTTCAAAGAAGACCTAGAACTATTTATGTATCATGGGATAGAGCACATGTTCTGTTAGCCCAAGGTGTGAGGATACCTTGGGCAAAGATTATCTAAGAGACAGTTTCTCAAGATAATAAATAGGTACATGTAGACCAAGATCTACAAACGTATCCCATGCAATTACAAAGAAAAGATCCTGTTCTAAAGGTAACAGCTTGAAGATGTCTTGTAAGGCCAAGTTCTAATGATATTCCATGCAATTACAAAGAAAAGATCCTGTTCTAAAGGTAACAGCTTGAAGATGTCTTGTAAGACCAAGTTCTAATGATATTCCATGCAATTACAAAGAAAAGATCCTGTTCTAAAGGTAACAGCTTGAAGATGTCTTGTAAGGCCAAGTTCTAATGATATTCTAGGCAAGAACAAAGAGTCAGAGACCAGAGACAGTTGTCAAACTAGCAGCTCGGACATGTCCCACTAGACCAAGGGCTAATGATCACTCAGGCAAAGAACAGGCAAGAGTCTGTTCTTTAAAGAGAAGGTTGAGTTCTGGGAAGAGGTGAAAAATAATTTGTGAGCGTTATCATTCTTATTATGCAAGTGTGGGAAGAACATCAGATAAGACATGTTCCCTGAAAAGCATGGCTCTTCAAAGCCTTTATATTCTAAATATGTCATTTAACTCGTAAAACTCGTGGGGTAGGTTTTTTATGCCACATGTTCATCTTTCTCTGTACAGTGCTTGTAACCTTACCAAGACTTGGCAAAATTTCTTATCATTTTGATGATTCCAGAACCTTACAATACACACAAATTCCTATATGCTAGATGATCAACCTTTTCTGGTCGATTTCACACCGTTTCTTTCACAATGCAATCGCATGACCTGGGGGCCGTTTCATAAAACTTTTTATCTATAACAAATGCTCAATTTCTATGATAAATTTGCTCTCAGCCAATCAGATGCCTCGATTTCAGTAGCTTATAACAGTAGCTTGTAACTTGTTATTGATATCAAGTTTTATGAAACAGGGCCCTGAACTCAACTTCATCTTTAAAATATTGTCTGTTTGGAGCCAGAAGGGCATTAACTCGTATCATTTTACACAGAGTTAACATCCTTCTGACTTCAAACAAAAGAAAAAGAAACAGTTTTAACCTTTGTAATTGTATACTTGCTCTGGACATGAATTCCAGAATATTCACCGGTTTCTGTTTGTTAAAGGCCCCACTGCACTACTTATAGCTACTTACGCCCTCCACATAGCAAACAATGCCTAATCGGGGACCATTGGTCCCCCATGGTCCCCTTTTTCTTATGTTAATTGAGAGGTGATTTGATGAGATAACCACCTGTCAGTGACCTTGCAGGGAGGTCTGATCCCTCCTGGCTAAACTAGTGCAGACTGGCTTTAAAGGACTTATATATGCTCATTTTCAATTTTACATCTACTTTTCAATGCAAAGTAAACAGGGTTTGGTCAGAAGAGCTACACATTATCCTTGTGTGTACTGTCGGAAACCTGATATTGAGTCATTGCTAGGCCCATTTGTTTATATTTACTTCTTCTTTATTTAGAGACATGAATAAATTATTTGATTTTCATTACTGACCTCATTAAATGTACAATAATTTGAATGAATTTAGATTCAAGAAAAATCTGAAGTCTTTGACGGAAAGACACACCACGTTTCCTCAGATACATTTTTTTTTGTCCGCCTTTTTTTGCTTTTTTCTATTTAGTTCTTATGGAGAGTGTAATTTTCATATCAGTTAATTGCTCATCCATGTAATGTGCATGTTGTAACCAAGTAATAACCAGACATAAGTATGACTAATAATATATGTTTATATCACTTCTACATAGTCCATATGTATACATGTACTTTCTTAAGTACAGCATGACGAGGTGCACTATTCATGCATAATTGTGTGATGTATATTACAATAAATTCACATTTTTAGCTCAATCCTATCTGATTCAAACTGTTCAGTTATTATGAAGTTCATACAAGCTAAATATTTATGACGAAAGAATTAGTGATGTTGGCTCAGTGTGTCACCTATTTTTTGTACATCACCATTTATCATCTTTTGCATGAATAAATCACTGGAGGTATGGGAATATTTTCTGGAAGTGAATGGTTCGAGAAATGAAAATTTAGATGTTTGAATAACAAAATATGGGTTGTATGCAGCCATGCACATCAACAGGAATCAACTCATATTTGGATTTCACATGACCTTTAAATGAAAGTCAAGATATATGAGATTTCTGTTTTTAATGGAAATTAAAGATTAAAGAGAAGATAATATTTCAAGGAAAGGAAAGGTTGGATATATTGTGTAAGAGAATATTTTATGATGATGAATGGTTTGAGAAATGAGAATTTTTATTTAGATGAATGGCAACATATATGAGATTTTTGTCTTTAATGGAAATTACATGTAATGATTAAAGAGAAGATAATATTTTAAGGAAAGGAAAGGTCGGTATACATTGCGTAAGAGTATATTTTATGGTAATGAACAGTTTGTGAGTTGTGAGAATATTTGCTTGAAATAGATCAGAAGGAAATCTTAAAATATCACAAATGAGAGAAAGATGTGAAAGTCATATTGTTATAATACATTTATGTCTTGCCAAACACTGACACAGTCATACCTGCATTAGTGACCACCTGTCTACAAAGGCCCCATTTGTTGTTTCCCTCGAAAATGGTTTCTCATTGAATCATGTACTAGAGGAACCTGTCTACAAAGACCACCTGTCTACAAAGGCCACATTTGTTGTTTCCCTTGAAAATGGTTTCTCATTGAATCATGTACTAAAGGAACCTGTCTACAAAGGCCACTTTTTGTGTTCCCCTTGGGCGGTCGCTGTAGACAGGTTTGACTGTAAATCCACAATTGGTATTTTGAAGAAACAGCTTTGGATCGAGACTTGAGAAGGATAAGATATTCTGTTCACAATTAATAATTTATTATACCACTATCAGCATTCGTACATAGCATTCATTTTAGGCACAACATCATAGCTTTATTACCGTTAAAAAAATTGCATTACGTGACATTTATTCTGACATTAAAGGGATAGTTAAGTTCTTGTTAGCCGATACGATCATACCAATTCAGCTTCACTTTTTTTTTAAACGGTGACCGTTAATGAGTTCATTAATTAGTAATAACAATACACGAGCCGGCTGGTTGTGCGTATTATAACCAACACGAAAAAGCCAACGAAAAGCCAACATCGGCATTGGCTGGAATAAAATTTATAAGGCGCTCTCACGTTTTTTCAACGGCTGGTTCAAATATTAGAAATCGTTATATTTATGGATATTTCAGCCGTCTCTGAACCGATTTTGATCAAACAGATGATTTTTTCATTTTAATTGTATGTTCTTTCATATTTGACACTCAGTTTTTCATTAACTCACAACAAATTATTTTGTGTAACGCCCTCTGCAACAGAACTTGGCTATCCCTTTAAGTCGGGCTCAGACTTAGGTTTAAAAGACACTTATTAAACACAGTTGTAAAGACTTTCGATAAATCAACTTGAGGGCAATTACAATGCCGTATTGTATATCCAATAGAAATAATGTTCGAATTACGTAAGTAAGTACATCATTCAATAGGTGACTGTAATTGCCATAGGTTGATTTTCCGAAAGCCTTTGCGATTATGTTTATATTTAATGATGATGGTGCGATGTAATATGTCCCAAAAAAATATTGTAAGGCATTTTATCACCATTGCACACTATGAAAACATACTTGTTATGCCAAGATAGTTTCTTCATCAAAAAAAAAATCTTGTTTTTATACCAAAAACCAAGCACAAATTACACAATTCTGTGTCAAACTTGATACCAAGCTAAATTTAATTAATTCATTAATGTAATTAATACTACAGAAATTGTTTTGCTGATATTTATTGCATTGTATCATCCTTTATAGCACATACATGTATATATCATCTTAAACTTAGCAAATCCACATTCAGCACAACAGCAATAATTGTAAAAAGATGTTTCTTTTGTTTTCTTTCTTTTTTAGGGAGAAGGCCGGGCGTAGGGTTCACAAATTTTCATTTAGTACAATGCATGAATTCATTTTTCACTATCAGCCATTCTTTACCATCCTCTCGAAGTATGAAACGATCAACTTACATTTTATCAAATTTTCAAATATAAAAAAATGATCACATTCATCAATCATACATCATCTTACTACTGAGCAATAAAAATAAAAGGAATGCCAGTTTTGCAAAACGCCCTCATTATGTTTTCATTATCCTACCTTCACGTACAAAACGATCGCTAAGCCTTTCGATAAATCAACTCGAAGGACATTTTCAATACCCTTTATCGTATATCCCGTAGAAATCATGTACGGGTTACGTAATACATCATCGCAATGTTCGCACTATTCAAAAGGTGATAGAAAAGGCTATTGAAATTGCCCGAGGGAATTTTTTTCGAAAGTCCTTGAAATCGTGTAACTAAAACTGGCTACTATAAATTAATAAGTATAAATAAACATATCTACAAAGGCAGCAATTTCTCTAGTACAACCAAAGGTAATCTTATAGTAACTGGTGTAGCAAAGGAATGCCTTCATTTTTCAAATTCAAACAAAAGTAACTCTTAAAACATCATACCTCTTTCAAACCAAGTACTTGTAAAAGGAAACGATATCACCTAATTCTACACATTCTTCTCCAAACAATTCATCATCAACGCAAACTCCTCTCATGTTTTACAGAGATACAAAGATTTATCGATACTTTGCTTCTTTAAAAGAGAATTCGCGTTCTACTCTTAGCTCTGTTTGGTAAATGTCCATCATGTGTCCCTCTGAAGCAATTCTGATGTGAACAAAGACCTTTCACCTTAAAGGTAATACAAAGTTTCGGGATATTCTGAAAGTGGATGAATAGTAATTCTTTAAATTTTTGATATATTTGGATGCCCCTGTGGATGTATTATAAGCACTAACAAATTTAGCCCCTAAAACACTTCTGCTTTTGAGCAAATTGAATAATCAAAGTTTACCGGTGCTCCCGGTAAATTTCAAATATTTTAAATAGCGCCTAAGGCTTTTCCATGGTAGCTGTGACCTTATTAATCTCAGAATATGCAGTTCTGATATATAATTTCCGAACGGGAATAGCAAATTGGTCGATTGTAGTCAAGAAACATTATTTAAAAGCTAAAGTAATATCAGTCTTGAGAGGGCGCTATACAACATAAAGAGTTTATTATTATTTTACAATTTCATAACTTTAGACTTGATTTCAACCGCGAGAAAGATCATTGAATATTGTAAAATCGCATATGCTTCTATTATCTTGATTTGAACCAAATTCATAACCCAAAACTTTGTAATACCTTTAAACTTGATATACCTGAATATCATTGTTCAATTCTACTATAAGACTTCCCTCTGAAACTATCAGGTGTGTCTGAAAAAATCTACGCACCTGCAATGTTTTATTGTTTTGGCTGTGTTCGAAATTCTTTTCCTCGTCAAAATACGATGGGAGTGTATATTGTATTACTGTAGTACTGTTTGCCAAAGTAACTTCAAATTTCTTCTCTTTTTCATTATTCCCGCACTTCTTGCCACGCAATGTACCACAAACCGTATCCTGTTTATTGCACGGCGATTTAAATTTGCACAGATCTAACAAATATTCTCATTTACATGTATAACGAAAAGCTACCTAAATGAGGAAGAAAATCAGTATTACACTAGCCCATAAAGTTGGAATAATTTTTCTTATCTCTTTCAATGTTGTGATCATGAGAATGTGGTTTATCCTGGATATATGATCGAAGTTTATATCTTATCAGAGCTTTATCGATCAATGTAAAGAGTCGAAGCGATTAATCAGGAAACTTATGAGAAAGAATATCAAGAATGAATCATATTCTCACAATCTTTTTCATGCTTAGAGGTACGACAATGTTATTCAAAGTTTATGGGCAACAGCGTATTTGCGCCATGATAAAATGTTGGAATAGACCATGGAGTTACTAGCCTAGACATACAACGTGGATTATTCAAGACTAGCCTGTTTTTGTGTCGATAGCATAGCTGTCATATATAAAGGAACAGCCAAATTAATACTCAAAAGTGAATGTTTCTGTGGAACAAATTCTTTTTGTGTAAACATATCGACTGAAACAGATATTCGGCTATTTACTCATTTATGTGTTTTATCACTAAAATAAGTCAGCTTTTGCCTAATGTTTAATTGAATATACTCTCTTTTAATAAACTGCTAAATACTACTTGCCTTTTAAAAATCGGTTGATTTCCTGCTCACACAACTTAGGGGAAATGAGCCGTATTTCCGTTGAGGAATTTGTTTGAATCTTTTTGCTCTATATGATCTAAGATTAAGAATCATATGTTTTCCTGTTGAAAATATGATTGCTTTATCAGTACCATTAACTCTGTTCATTGAGGCAAAGTCAGAATCGTCGTTTGTTTGGACATACACGGCTAAATCCGTGCAAATTTACTTTGTCATGCCAGTAATGAGCAGCATCACATTACAGTGGAACCCATTTATAAAGACCACTGTTTTACAACAAACTCTCATTATAACAAGGTAATTATACCGGTCCCGATTAATTTAATTCTTTTTCTTTAAAGCCCGATATAACAAGGTTTCATTGTAACAAGAGTTCAATGAAACGAGGCCTTAGGCTCCAAGAAGTTTGATGTAACGAGGTTCAACTAAAGGCCCACGAGTTCTTGATCTAAATTTCAGGTACAGTTTGCTCACACAGAGAGTTATTTGTAGCACCTTTTTAACAGTTCTTCGAGTGAAGTTAGTACTCGTCGTGTTCTTCTTCATCGGCTTCATCGACTGAGTCAACACCAACTTCTTCGTAGTCCTTCTCAAGAGCAGCCAAATCCTCACGAGCCTCGGAGAACTCTCCTTCCTCCATACCCTCTCCGACGTACCAATGGACGAAAGCGCGCTTGGCGTACATCAGATCGAACTTGTGATCGAGACGGGCCCAGGCCTCGGCGATGGCAGTTGTGTTGCTCAACATGCAGACGGCACGCTGGACCTTGGCCAAGTCGCCGCCGGGCACGACGGTAGGTGGCTGGTAGTTGATACCGACCTTGAAGCCAGTTGGGCACCAGTCCACGAACTGAATGGAACGCTTGGTCTTAATGTGAGCGATGGCGGCGTTGACGTCCTTGGGGACGACATCACCACGGTACAGGAGACAGCAGGCCATGTACTTGCCGTGACGGGGATCGCACTTTACCATCTGGTTGACGGGCTCGAACAGAGAGTTAGTAATTTCGGAAACGCTCAGTTGCTCGTGGAAGGCCTTCTCAGCAGAGATGACGGGAGCATACGTAGCTAGAGGGAAATGAATCCTGGGGTAAGGCACCAAGTTGGTCTGGAACTCTGTTAGGTCAACATTGAGGGCGCCGTCGAATCGCAGAGAGGCGGTGATGGAGGATACGATCTGGCCGATGAGACGGTTCAGGTTGGTGTATGAGGGACGCTCGATGTCGAGGTTACGACGGCAGATATCGTATATGGCCTCGTTGTCGACCATGAAGGCACAGTCGGAGTGCTCGAGAGTGGTGTGGGTGGTGAGAACAGCGTTGTAGGGCTCCACCACGGCAGTAGATACCTGAGGCGCTGGGTAGATGGCGAACTCAAGCTTGGACTTCTTTCCGTAGTCGACGGAGAGACGCTCCATGAGTAGCGAGGTGAAACCCGAGCCGGTGCCGCCGCCGAAGCTGTGGAAGATGAGGAATCCCTGGAGACCTGTACACTGGTCAGCCTAGAAAAAAATAACGAATGTTGTCATTATATTAATATATGCAATTCCATCATCTTGTTATTCTCTACAAACTATCAAATACTATATAGAGAATGAAAAAGAAACAATCATTTTCTATCAAATCTGTATCTTGACTGATCTTTGTTGAGTAAAATGGGGTCACCCCAATCGCATTTCAGAGGGGGACATTGGCTGCTGCCGCGCTTTAAAAACAAAAGCCATTGTGACAGATCTTTCTAGAGGGGATTGTCGGGGCGGCTGAAGCCCCAACATTTTATTCAAGACCCCCATTAAAAACGATGTGAGGCCCCCGCCCCTCAAAAAATCGTTATTCTAGAACTGCTCCTGACTTTGCCCCTTCTAATTCTTTGTATATGCCCCCTTCAAAAGTTGTTCCTAACTCTCAAAAATTAAGCCTCCCCTTTCCTCCGAAAAATCGTTCACAAAATACCTAATCTAGAATGTAATACTTGAAAGCCTTCACATTTATTCGTAATGGTTCTAGACAAAGGAATTCAATTCATTTTTTTTTTCAATTACTAATGTCAGCAGGACCAAGCAAGAACTGTTGAACTCACCAACTTTCTGATCTTATCCAAGACCTGGTCGACGATCTCCTTGCCGACCGTGTAGTGACCACGGGCGTAGTTGTTGGCAGCATCCTCCTTGCCGGTGATCAGCTGCTCAGGGTGGAAGAGCTGACGGTAGGTACCGGTTCGGATTTCATCTATAGTAGATGTAAATAGAAAAAGGGGATTAAGCCTAGCCTAAATTTAGCCAATCTCTATCGTATACACCATAGCGCAACAAATTAGTGATTCATATTTCGTTACCTCTTCCTTGTATTCCCGCTCTCCCAAGTTTTTAAAATACAGATTGGCTCTTCCTTTTTAAGTCAAATATTGTCAAATGACTCTTTTCTTTTCTTCGCACCCTTCATCATGTTCATGATCCCCTCCCTGCACTCTTCTAAACTTATACCTCCCTCTTTTCAATTCAAATTCCCCTCACATAATCTCCCAAAGAAAGTGTGGTCACCAACGCCCCTTAAACGCTTTTCTTACTCTTTTGTTCACCCCGACTCTCTCCCCCCCCCCCCCCCCCCCCCTTTCTCCTTCTCTTTCTCTCTCTCTTCCTCCCCCTCTCTCTCTCTCTCTCTCTCTCTCGCTCTTTCTCTCTTTCTCTCTTTCTCTCTCTCTCTCTTTCTCTCTCTCTTTCTCTCTCTCTCTTTCTCTCTCTCTTTCTCTACCCCTCTTTCTCTATCTCTCTGTCCCCCTCCCTCTCTCTACCTCTCTCTCTATCTACCTCTCGCTCTCTCTCTCTTTACCTCTCTCTATCTCTCTGCCCCCCCCTCTCCCTCTCTCTCTCTCTCTCTCTCTCTCCCTCTCTCTGCGCCCACTCTCCCTCCCCCCCTCTCTATCTCTCTCTCCCTCAGTAAACATAATCACTCAACATCGTCATCACTTATCACTCATTAAATACTTCATCACATGAGCCGTGTTGATTTTATGACACAACGAATAGAACGGCGCTATATCATTAGAATATCATGTCATTCATGTACACTACAAATCACGGACATATCATTTTCAAGGAGAACATGAGTCAGCTGGTATAACATGTGACGAATATTATAATTATGAATAACATGGTCGTCGATCTGCGCGTGGAAACAAGGGTCTCTCTTACAACGATTGTCATCCATAGTGCTTATAAGAAACTGGTGAATGATCGTGTAGAGGAGAGAGAGAGAGGTGAGGGAGAAGGGGAGATGAGAGCGAGAGGGAAAGAGACGAGATTAGAGGGGAAAGAGGGGGAGAGGAGAAATGATATGAGAGAGAGACAGAGAGAGAGATATAGAGATAGAGAGGTGAGGGAGGGAGAGAGAGAGAGAAAGAGAGATAGAGAGTAGGGAAAGAGACAGATGGAAGGAGAGATACAGACATGCAGAAAGAAAGACGAAGATAACTTTTTTTTTTAATGGGGAGAAATCGAGGGAGAAGTCGAGAGTAGAGAGAGAGAAGATGAATCAGAGGAAAGGGGACATGATGATAATAATTGATTGCTAGATTCCGATGCTGTTTTTAGTTCTTTGTCTTATTGCATTGATTATTTTGTTGCCAAAATGAATGTGCATTTCTCATTTTCTAAATGACACAGTTATCTGTTGTTATTCAAGTCTGTTTCGAATGATTGACGATGTGATTTGATCTCTGATATTCAGCTTTTTAACTTGATTCGGTAAGCTTTAAAACATGCTAATGGTTCCATCCGAAACGAAACTTATATGTTTTTCTTGCTTTAACAAAGCGTCGCCCAAGCTCTCTGCTATCAGTATTTCAAATTAACAAAATAAAATCAATTTTGCGAGCAATAGCGAGGCGAGGACGGTATCTCCAGATAAGATAGTACCCGATGAGTGGCGAAGCTACATGGGGGGACAGGGGCACGTGCCCCCTGCTCATCGAATATGGGGAAGGGGGAGAGAAGGAGAAACGGAAAGTGAGAGGAGGAAAGAGAACGTGAAAAGAAAATAGTACGATCACTTCCCCCACTCTACCCGGTCATTGGCAAATATTTTGTTAAAGATTAGTCTCGCATGAGCAGTGCCCCCCCCCCCCGACACCAGCGCCCCCTTTATGACTGGGCAAACGCTACGCCCCTGTAGCCAATGATACAAGGATCGTGGACTGTGGAATATCTTTCAACTCGCCCTCTAACTTTATCGCCGAGAATTCGACCGCAATATCAAATGGCATGATATGCTTCGAAGTGAATTAGGATCTCGATAAATGCCTACTTCAATGACTAAGATGTAAACAACATTTACCCAAGAAATCCATCCAAATTGCGCCTGTCATCCCGTTATCATTCATCGAAAAAATTGGGCGTGGGTGGCGAGGAGGAAGATGCTCAAAAAGATTGGAAGATTTACTTTGATTGGAATTGCTATCTCCTACGTTATGAATTGCACAGAGCAATCTTTTTGACAGTATATCGAGAGCAGACGTGGCGCTCCTGTGGGGGCAGGGGGGCACAGTGCCCCCGCACTTTTTAAGTACCCCAAAAGTGCCCCCTATTTACATAGGAAAAGTGCCCCTTTTACTTTGTAATAGTGCCCCTTACCCTTCACCTCTGATACGCGCCCTTTTTAATCTCTAGAAAATGCCCCTTGTTCAGGTATGAGAAGTGCCTTTTTTTACGTTTGATAAGTGCCCCCTTCACCTTTGATAATCAATCAACCAATCAAAATCTGATGCCCCCTTTTCCGTCGACTAATGCCCATTCACCATTCTCATAAGCCCCTTCTTTCATCCCTGGTGAGTGCCTTTTTCAGGTGTGAGAACTGCCCCATTTTCACCTTTGATTATAACCATTTGTACTTTGACACGTGCTTCTTTTCTTTTCCAATAAGTGTCTTTAATCCCTTTCGATAAGTGTCCCCTTTTCCTCTCATCATTAAACGTGCCCCTAATTTAGAGCAATTTCCCCCAAAGCTCGCTCGCTACGCTCTCACGCATTTATAGTTGATATAATCATGTCGCTTATCAGAGGTCTTTCAGTCTTCTGTTATGAGAATGTGCTTATTACCCCCATCAGGATTGGGCTTTTTCCTCTTGATAAGATGTAATTTTTCGCACTGCGACCTCACAAATCTTAAAGCTTTGAGATTTCCCTTTGTAGGTGTCTTTTTTGTTGGTGCCTTCCCCCCTCCCCTCCCCACTTTGAAGGTCACTCCGCCGCCCCTGATCGAGAGAGTACGAGAGAAGGTGATGGAAGGCGAGTTGAGTAGCTTAAAATAGACACAAGGAGAAGAAACGGGTTTGATTAGGAAAGTATCGCTAGAAGGGGTTCAAGAATGAACCTCCCCCCCCCCCCCGCCCCCCGTTTAAATATTTCTGATAGCAAAGCAATTTTGTAATAATATGGTAGATTTCTCACTTTCTTTTTTGAGAGCGAAAGAAATACCAAGATGCAGAGAGGCGAGCCTAGAGAAAGATAAAAAGATTGTACAAAGGGAGGGAAATGGGCATGCGGGCAGAGAGGTGGAACACAAAGAAACGACAAGAAAACTAAATAAATCATACGTAAAATGGAAGAGAATGAAAAACAAAACATCAAAATATTAAAACAGTCAGTAGCTGAGAACCCTGTTTGCTCGCTGAGTTCTCCCCAAGCCCCCTTGTATCCACAAAGTATGATAAACCCTCTTGGAATGATCGGAATGTTATCGGCCTCGTCCAAGCGTTGACGGGTGCCCTGCAAGTCGCACTATTGCTCGCAAACGATAATGTCCGAATTTTGTTTTGTTACGAATGATTATCCTCGTGGCACGCGCCAAGCATCAATTATCAATTTGCATTTCCGATGTAATGCAGTTCTGTCAAGTGCCATAAAACCGAATTGGCTGTCGGTCGTGGTTTGATGAATGAGGCTTCGGTAGCCTAGCTCCTCGGCATGTCGAAGAAAGTTCGTGATGGAACTTGCTCTGGATTACACATCTGGTGTCCTCATTCATCGACTCTTATCTTAATCTGTTCATCAATATTCATTACGCTTCTTCAGCTTCATTCACATATTCCCCCTTATAGCTTTTTGTGTTTTGGTTCGACTCAAGTTCTCATTTTGTCATTCTTTTGCTTTACTTTCTTTAAAAATAATTATGTTTTGATCTTCTTTCATCGGTTAATATTTTTCTCTTCACCCTTTTACTAAGTTTTTCTTCTTCTTCGTTTTTTGGGGCATTGCTGTCTTATATATTTATATCTTCCTCGGACTCATTTCCATGGTTGCTCTACCACATTCTTATCATCTTCATCATCATCATCATCACCATCATCATCGCCATGTGAACGTTACCACAACCGTCATCACTATCATCGCCATCCTGCTCCTCCTCTTCCTCCTTCTCCTTCTCCCCCTCATCATCATTATGAGCATCATTATCAATATCATCATTATCACCATATTCCATCCCAGTCGTCATCCCTCCACAGTCACCAAAATCATCCCATCATCATCATCATCATCGCCATGTCAACTTCATCCTCACCATCACCATCATCACCACCATCCTCCTCCTCCTCCTCCTCTTCCTCCTTATCATCATCACATCATCATCATCACCACAATCACCAACATCATCACCATCACAAGCATCATCTTCCCCTTCCCCTTCCTCTTCCTCTTCCTCTTCTTCTTCCTCTTCCTCTTCCTCCTCCTCTTTCTCTTCCTCTTCCTCCTCCTCCTCCTCC
The DNA here is from genome assembly GCA_035222895.1 of Strongylocentrotus droebachiensis. Classification (NCBI taxonomy): domain Eukaryota; kingdom Metazoa; phylum Echinodermata; class Echinoidea; order Camarodonta; family Strongylocentrotidae; genus Strongylocentrotus; species Strongylocentrotus droebachiensis. The sequence continues at coordinate 44,609 of JAVYIG010013552.1, forward strand.
TCCTCCTCCTCATTTCCCTTACCGATGACCGTCGGCTCGAGGTCAACAAAGATGGCCCGAGGAACATGCTTGCCAGCTCCGGTCTCACTGAAGAAGGTATTGAAGGCCTCATCGGTCGCCTTCGAAGTGGTTTTCTCAGAAGGTAGATAGCCATCAGGCTGGATGCCGTGCTCCAGGCAGTACAACTCCCAACAGGCATTGCCAATTTGGCATCCGGCTTGGCCAACGTGGACAGAGATACATTCACGCTGTTGAAAGAAGAAAAAAATTGTTTTGTAAATTGTCAAGATAAATATTTTTGTTTAAACTGATGGCAGGCAATCTAAAAATAAGCTGTTCTATTTTTTATTGAGAACATCAGAACCCCGAAGATCATGTCCCAGTAGTTCTTCAAAATCCCAAAATACAATTTTGGGACAACAAAATATGTCCAACATATTAAATTTTGTTTATCCAAAAGCAGATTTTTTTTTTTTTTAATCAGATGTATCAAAGACTGGCCTATAACAAAGAGAAAGATGGGTGATTAAAATGAAATTGTCAAATTTCTTATCGAGTCATTGATTTTAAAAGAGTCCAAAGGAGACACGGAATAATGAAAGAAAATAAAGGGGATAAGAAATGCCTCAACTGGGGTGGTTCAAATCATTTCCATTGACCTCTATGTCCAGAAATGATGATTCTTACCGGATTTCCAATTTTCATCGTTGATAAATGACCTCGTGTTGTTCTCAATATCAAAATGAAATGCAGATTATAATGCCTATTTCTAGACGTCAATCACCATCTGTCTCACCGTCAATATCCTCAGCATTTATAAATATCGAATTTCGATTAAAAGATGTCATTCAGACCTTTACAATTCCACAATAATCCAGAGTTATGAATTTAGAAAAAATATATTTCAGTATCTCTCAAAAAAATATGCCACTCTAATGTCAGTCAATATTATTATGCCAGTTATTCTCTTCGACGAAAATGTGCGAACACGCAAGTCGGGAAAACAGCTTGTAAACATACGTCGAATCACAGCATGGAAATACATGTATAAGGGTAAATCTAGGAGCGCTCCTCATTACGAGTTTTTTTTCGGGAAAGCAGTTTTTCCAAATGACTGTCCGCCATTCATCATCGCTTTCGTTGAAGGCGTCGACCAGGGGTTCATGTTGTGAAGATGTGGAAAGGTGTCAGGGCGTTGCGATCAAGAGGAGTGACGTCACTATTTAACCTTTTTAAATAGGGGGTGGACTGTGAAAGACTTCTCTTTATTCGTGATCAGCAAAAACAAATAAACTCTTCTAAGGGCGTGTTCATGCTTCACTTTTTCTGGCCAGAATCAGGAATCTGTTACGCGTTTAGTTTAAAACACGGTTGCGTTCATGCTTACTTTTGTAGAATCACCGAAAAACGGCGATTACGATCGCCGATCGTAAACTCACAAAAAGATGCGTTTACAATAATATTTGTAAACGCGTTTAATTGGGGTCAACGCACTGACCTCTAGTGGGTCTACGTAGCATGCACAGTGAAGGTTTGCGAATCCAGCTGGAAGACCAATTAAGGCCACACACGGAGAATTGCCTCGATGAGCCAGAGAAGTAAGCATGAACAGTACACCGTGGAACTGCGATCACGATGAGCGTTTACGATGAGCGTTTCAGATCGCCCATTCTACCTTCAAAATCAAGCATGAACGCGCCCTAATATATACAGATTTTTTTTTTCCGGCTTTGTTTGTCTGTTTTTTCTGTTATTGTTGTTGCATATGTTTGCTTGTTTATTTCAAGTTTTAATATGAATACAAAACTTTGTCTAAATAACAGAACTCAAGCTCAAATTGACTTATTTGCTGAATAACATAAAATGCATCTTAATGCTGACGCCGCGAAATGATTAAAGTGGGGGGGGGGCGAGTCGAAAATAGAGTCCAACCATGATGTACTCCATTCATGGTGCGCAGGCATCAGGCGCGTACGCAGGGTGGGGGGTTTGGGGGGTT
>JAVYIG010013553.1:0-46601 GCA_035222895.1 Strongylocentrotus droebachiensis
GTTTTATTCCACAAAAGTGCCTTTACACGTATATTAAACAGCTGAATCAGAACTATGGCACCGATCCTTAAAAAACAAAATTATAGCGGTGGTCATCTGATTACAATTGCGAAAGATCCGTTTGGAACAGGTGATTATGATTGCATTACCCCCCAAAAAATGATTGAAAGTGTTGGTATTATGAAATCGGAAAGACTTGACTTTACAGACAATCATAATATTGATCCCATTTCAACCATTTCTCGGCATTTTTCGAGTAAGAGAGCATTTAAGAATAAGAAGTTCTGTCAAATTATATTTTTAAGTTTAACGTAGGTATTTCCATACCTGATTCTGATGTAAGGATGTGAAGCTTGGACATTGACATCTGACCTAAGAAAGCGACTGGAAAGTTGTGAAGTATGGTTCCTGAGAAGGATGCTAAGAATTTCATGGACAGAAAGAGTTTCTAATAATGAGGTATTTGCAATGACAGGAACAAGACGAAAGCTTCTGAATAATATAAGAGGTTGACAGCTGAGCTTTTTGGGTCATATTATTCGAAAGAATGGTTTGAAAAATCTTGCACTGACTGGAAGAATCGAGGGGAGGAGGAGTAGGGGGTAGAAGGAGGATTCTGTGGATGAGTAGCTTAAAGAGAAGGTTGAGTTCTGTGAAGAGGTGAACATAATTTGTGAGCGTTACCATTGTATTATGCAAGTGTGGAAGAATATCGGGTTTAAAAAAAATGTTCCCTGAAAAGCATGGCTCTTTAATATGCCTTAATATTCTAAAATGGCATGTACTATTATCGTTCAAAGATCATATTTGGTCGATGCCTACCCTTCATACAATAATTATTTCAAATCAGTCTAAAAGTCGGACTGACATATCAAAATTGTTATGATCATCACTATTAACATACAACTCACCAGATAACTTGCAAATGAAATGTCGCTTAATACCCCTTCAATGAGACGGGAAACGAGGGCATGTACTCTGGCACTGTAGGCATCGATTTACCATTAACAAGAATCGGCTGGCAATGATTATCCTCCGTATGCAACACTTCATCGGCCATGTCTGTAGCGGGCCCCTGCGCGTGAGCTAAAACATAATTATACAAAATATACAATAATTCACTAAATACACAACATGTAAAGTTGATTTGTATACACACGCCAAGCCCGTAGCCACGGGGGGGGGGGGCACGGGGGGCGGGGGTGCACATGCCCCCAACATATTCCAAGATCGGTTGAACTTTTTTAGACCCCTCCCAGGACGTCGATCAATTACATGTATGTGCCCCCCCCCAAAAAAAAAAAAACATCAAACTCTGGCTACGGCCCTTTCACACTCAAAACAAGATCGATTGCTTCGCAAGGAATCAAATACAAAATATATATCTCATTATAATGATAATAATAACATCATCGCAGCTCGAGAGCTGAATTACAAATGGTGTTACAATAAAAAAAAGTGCATGAACTAAATTAATTACAAGCGGCAGAAAACGTTAACAAAATATTTTTCTCTTACAAAATGGTGGGGTTATTACGTTAGGACAGGGAAACTTGATACTACACAAACTTTTACAATATCCAATGTCTCAAAGCCCTCAAATTTGACATTTGCCCCTAAGGTAACTGATCTATAGCCCCCGATTATTGATACTACACAAACTTTTACAATATCCAATGTCTCAAAGCCCTCAAATTTGACTTTTGCCCCTAAGGTAACTGATCTATAGCCCCCGATTATTGATACTACACAAACTTTTACAATATCCAATGTCTCAAAGCCCTCAAATTTGACTTTTGCCCCTAAGGTAACTGATCTATAGCCCCCGATTATTGATACTACACAAACTTTTACAATATCCAATGTCTCAAAGCCTCAAATGTGACTTTTGCCCCTAAGGTAACTGATCTATAGCCCCCGATTATTGATACTACACAAACTTTTACAATATCCAATGTCTCAAAGCCCTCAAATTTGACTTTTGCCCCTAAAGGTAACTGATCTATAGCCCCCGATTATTGATACTACACAAACTTTTACAATATCCAATGTCTTAAAGCCCTCAAATTTGACTTTTGCCCCTAAGGTAACTGATCTATAGCCCCCGATTATGCTCCTAATTAATCAAAATTAAAAACAAAAATAATTCCAACTCTCATCAATGACGGATGAAGTGCAAAGGAGTAGGAACATGTCTCTCAGGGTAACAACGGATTTATGTCTCAGCATCTATTGTATAGTGACAAAGAAAAAATATCAAGGGACTCAGCACTCTAAAAGTAACACCGTTTTCTCACTTTTACGAAAAGTGATGTAGAAAGATGAAAATGAAGCCCTGAAACTTTTGGATTGGCAGTTACAGATACGGATGGGATAACACAATTAATTTGATAAATAACGCTTTGCGAATGTTCTTAACGTTTTTAATAACCACACATGCCAACTTGAAACTTCTAAGAAATGGGAAATGTTGATTCCCCACGTCCTTAAAAGATTATTTTCTTATTTCATATTAGTTTTGCCTAAATTGTATTTCTTTGAAAATTCAGATATTAATAAATTTGTTATCCAATACAATTGATCATCATCATCGAATTCTATAATGAAACAAATATTTGACCTTTGATTTGTCTTACCTTTGGCTGTATATTGTTCTCCCCTCTTATCTTGTCAGTATAGATGTTTTTCAGTCGAGCAAAAATGTAGACGTTTACAGCACCAACAGTTATTTGCAACAAGAAACACGTTGGCGGCTGGTCGCAGTTTATTTTTGTTTGAGATGTTATAGAGCGGGTGTGTTCCTGCTGAAGGAGAATTACAGACACTGGCTGGCTTGATTTGTGTGGTAGTGGTGTATACCATCGGACCAATCAGAGAGCTGCATTATGTGTACCAGGCGCGTACGCAGGATTTTTGTGAAGGGGGGGGTTAAAATTATAAATCGGGCCGAAAATTTCGCAAGGACTCAGCGGACCGTTGAATAAGCGGGGGGGGGGGGGGGGGGGGGGGGGGGGGGTGGGGGACACTTTTTTTTTGGGGGGGGGTCTCGAAATTTGAAAATTTGACATTTTGCTCCGTTGGGGGGGGGGAGGTCACCTTTTTTAGGTCAGCCATGGGAGTATTTTTTTTTTTTTTTTTTTTTTTTAAATCCAAAGGGGGGGGGGTTAGGGTTTTTTTAGGGGGGTTTACACATATAAAAATACCAAAGGGGGGGGTTTAACCCCCCAACCCCCCCCCCCACCCCCCCCTCCCCCTCCCTGCGTACGCGCCTGATGTGTACCCCTACTCACTTTCATAAGTACATCGATTTGGCTATATCTATAAACAGTATCTATCTACGATTATAATATGCAGCGGCGGATCTAGGATTTCGAATTAGGGGGGACTTCAGCCCTCATGGATGGGCATAATGGGCCCGCCTTATGACCCTATTATGTATATTTATGTTTATACATATAATTATGTCCGATATTGTGTCTCTATTTCAAGGTAGTGGGATGTTCACCGCCTCTCCTGTCCGGATTTCTGGCAAATCGGTTAAACATATGCCGTCCTTTTTCGTCTCTGCTTGGCTGGATGTGTTGCGACACCAAAATGCATGTCTGATGCATTAGCATTGCGGCCACAGGAAAGACGAAAATGTTCTCTCTTTCATAATATTCCTCTTTGTTTCTCTTTGAGTACAGTACTCGATAGAGTTCAAGATCCTATCATTGAAAGAAAAGCGTAAAAGCCCTCATTCCGAATGTCAAAGGCAATCCCTTTTTTATGGGGTTAAGGTTTGGACGCTTAATATAGCATGCTCGTTCACATAATAGCTTTCATCCAATATAACAGTCTCCAACAAGGATCCTACTTCAGTATACATGTTAGTGTAAATAATTAATGTAACGAGATAATTACTCATTACGCACTCGAAGTGGGTTACAATAGGAAAACGATCAAGACTGCTCGAGTATTCATTCTATCGCTAATTAACGAGTGCAGTGCATTTCATATAGAACCAACTACAGTATGAATAAAAGAATACTAGAAGAAGGCGAAAAAACATGACAAAAAGGCCAATAATGTGTGGGTGTAGTGAACGAGAGGGTTAAGGGGAAATGTTTAATTAGGTAAATAGAATTTTGGAGGGGGTAGCGAAGGCGGATAAGAAGAAGAGAAAGGAAATTATAGAGAAGACAAGGAATTATTAAAGTCACCCAGTTTTTAAAAGGTGAGATTTGTAGGAATAAAGAAATATGATTAAGCAAAAGGACCTGGATGTAGGAGGTTGATCGAGATGAAATTTCGTTAATGGGAGCATATTTTAATCAATTAAGATTAAAGGAAGTTATATGTTTTATAGGTTAGAGTTTTGGAACGGATTGAATGTGAATGACCACTTCTGGATCTATACTATGCAGACGCATTCTGCTGAAACATAATGTGTCAATGAACTAAATTATGTTCGATAAAGGTAGGTTAAATGCACTTTGAGGCGATTGGGGAAGGAGGAAGGAAATCTAAATATAAGTGTTTTCTCTGAATCAAAAGCTGGAAAACAAACATCGTATAGGACATTAAAAAAAGGTTTATTGGCATCACATTTCAATCTGCATGTTTGAGTTTTGGTTTCGGTTTGGTTCGAAGTCGATTACAACTTTGATACAATTAAAAAGCCCTCACAAAGAAGGCGGAAGGAAGCTCAGGATGATAACAAAGTTCATATTTCAACTAACAACAACAAAGCAGAAAGCAAGGATATATCTATTCATTTACATTATATTTCATTACATCACTTGTTCATATCCATTGAACACTTCATTCTTAGGAGCTGTGATGGCTTAATTTAGCTCGGCAAAATAAAAGTTCGTAATCACTTCATCTGCAGACGTTATGGCGTTGAAAGAATGCTCCGTTCTTTCCTCTTTGACCACGTTGGTAGTATATTTTCTTCTCGTATTCCCATGTCTAATAACAATTCACGGAGATGCGTTGCCGACCTCAAAGCTGACTGTGGAGAGTTCTATTCAAGTATGCTCCCAGGACCCTAAGCGGAAGGAAGCTTGGTGCGACAACAGAAGACTTACTTCAATTCCTCAAGATCTTGCTGAGGATATCGAGCTACTCTCCATGCAGAGCAACAATGTCAAAGCCCTCTTAAACTCTTCGTTTGTAAGATACCCTCTCATCACAACCCTAGATCTTCGTTTCAACGACATCAGGGCCTTGGATCACACAGCTTTCTACCCTCTCAGGGATCTGAGGGGTCTCTTGATGTCTTACAACCACATCTTGTGCTGCCGGATACGGGGTTATTCCGTTGGGCGAGTAAGCTGTCCATTCTGGATTTGTCCAATTCAAACATGATATCGCTTCTAATGATACTCTCAGGTGGAGCAAAAAGCTGGAGAAATTACAGTTGTCACGTAACCAGTTTGCTTTCATCAACATCAGTTCGTGTGGCATGGTCAAGAACTTTCATTTGGAGGGGAATCAGCTGGCGCATCTCAGCACAGAATCTTTCAATTTAGTGTGCGATATTGATGTTTTGTTACTAAAAGAAAACCCCATCAAGTCAGTAGATCCTAATGTGATTGCGTCACTAAATGTCCGTGAATTAATCATTGGAGACTCCCCTCTAACTTTGAAAGTCTTCAAAACTATTTATAGGGATCTCACGTTCTGAAATAGATTTTTTGTCAATCACAGGGTCCATTTGACTGCTTTTTCCGGTAGATTTCTTCGACTCCTTTTGCAATTGTCCTCTGTCTTCTCTCGGCATTCATACGGTTGGTCTGAAGGCTCTCTCTCCGTACCTCTTCTCAAATTTAACCCAACTCGACAAACTTCTCTCGGTCCAACAGTCTAGTTACGATCGAGCCGGATTTCTTTGAAGGAATGCAAGATTTAAGAATCCTGGAGCTGGAGTACAACAACATACAACACATTAATCCATACAATCAAACATGGAATATAAAAGTACAAGAGCTGCAATTGTATAACAATTTTACTTATAGAAATTTCACAATCTGCCTTTCTAGGGTTGAAATATTTAACCCTCTTGGATTTGAGTTGGAACAAAGGCCTTACTTTCTTAGAATTCACAGCGTTCACAGGACTTGAAAGCATTCAAAAGATAGTTTTATCTGAATGTAATATACACCATTTGCTATTGGAAACTCCATCGTTAACATCACTTGTACTAAACAATATTATAGAAAAAGATTATGGGTGGGACCCCAGGGAATCCGTCAAATATTTACGTTCTCTTATACATTTAAACCTTGTTGCAACGGATCTTGGTGTGTACGATTTGTGGTATATGAACGTTTCTCTCTTCGACGGGATGGATAACCTAACGACTTTGTATCTGAGTAAAATACTAGATTCTCGTGGAATATAGCGGGTTTGCTACCTGCTTCGTTCCAGAACCTCACGACTTGCAAAGCCTTAATTTAGACGATTGTGATATTTCAATCATTCATTCACATCTCTTTCACGACTTGGTGTCCCTTCGTATGCTGAGTTTATCAGGAAACTGGATTCAGCAACTTCGTTTTGATATGCTGACAGAGTTAAGGCAACTTATACGCATAGACCTTGATAGAAACTATCTATCTTACCTTGAAGAAACAATATTTTCGAACAATCTACGGCTTAAATATCTTTCATTAGCAGACAACAAACTAACCCGTCTCAACCAAAGTACTTTCAGACCGATTAAGAATTCCCTGTCATCTCTAGACATATCAAAGAATCCTCTTCTCTGTAATTGTGATCTAAAGTGGCTTCTCGATTGGCAAAAGAGATCACTGAACCTCACCCAGCAGCCCAGAACTATTTGTTCGTCAGCATCTCTCCCTCCTCTTCGCAAAAAGCCTCTCCGGGATTTTGATCCAAGTAATCTCTGTAGGCTCAGCAGTACCATTCCATGTTTGATTTCTCTCGCAGTCATTTGCATGGTTGTCATTGCAGTGCTTGTGCATCATCATCGATGGCATTTGAGGTATAAACTCTTTCTCTTGAAACTGGCATTAGTTGGCTATAAAGAAGTCCAAGACGCTCGCAATCACAATGACTACGAATTCGACGTAAATGTCATTTGCTATGACGATGACGAAGAATGGATTCGTGACCATTTTCGTCCGGCTCTTGAAGAAAAGCTTCCGCAGTTTCAGAGGAATGTTTTTGGTGATGAAGACCTCGTACCTGGAATGCATTATCTGGATGCAGTTGATCACGCGGTGACCCGGAGTTACAAGACAGTCCTTGTGCTTAGCAGAGCCGCTGTACGCGATCGCTGGTTCATGCTCAAACTGCGCATCGCCATGGACCACGTGAGTGATACTCGAACCGAGTTCGTTGTTGTGGTCTTCCTGGAAGACATCCCTGATGATGAGATACCTTTCATGGCGAGATTGTATCTCAACGACGGCAGACCATATCTCCACTGGACTGATGATGTAAGAGGACAAGAGTATTTCTGGAATAAATTGGCAAAGAATCTGACTATCAATCTAAAGATTGATGACCTGATCCCAAACGAGTAGAGAGGTTTCGAAAATAACTGTTGACCTTAAGCCATGTCATGTTAAACATATCCAACGTGGGGTGAACCATTGGAGTACCTCCCTACTCCGATTGGAGGCCTAGTAAAAACAAAAATCAACATAACTTTAAGTGAGTCTACGACTGCCCAGAATTTGGAATTTCTAGTTTTGGCATAAAAACCTCGATATTTCGCTTCAGAGGTTTTATTATAGAATATAACAAAGTATATTTGTGGCAAAAAAAGTATGCTGACAGAGTTGACAGGTTACCAACGAAAATAAATAACAATAACTATCTAGTATTAGGATTTCGCGTCATGTTTTTTTTTTTATTTGAATCGTTGTTCAGGCCTAATATGTTTTTATTTGAATACAATATTGCTCAAGCTGAACAAGAGTTAAAGTGTATACAAATAATGTCAAGTGTAGGATTTAAGTAACTCTAGATTATGATTATATCAAACCATTTTCCAACATTGTATCAGTACCTCTGTAAACTAATCATTATTATAACTCGTTAATATAAGTTTTGAATAGTAAAATAAATATGTATTGTTGGACTGTTTATAATCAAACATACATGTATGCTTATTTTGATGATGATCACTGCATCAATTTTGAATGGCAACTTTTTGTATAATTATCAAGTAGCCTATAACCTCTAATCAAACGTGACGTTAAGGTATGGTCCCCACACGTTAACATATCTAATTGATACACGTCTGTAAAAACACAATTACATACACACACTCTATACAAACTGTTAAAACAAACATGAGTATATTAAGAAACATTATTTTGAATTATCAATGTAAAGTGCCTTTGTAAATATTGTATTGTTCAACAATTTCTCATAACATTCAGTAATACCTAATTTCTTTAGGTCTTATATTTAAATCATTTTATTGAATCAAATAATCAGTAAAGTATACAATTACATTGTCTGGTCACATCCATTAGCTGTATATTGTTTCTTTATCTTCTTTGATATATATATATACATATATTTTCTTTTTCATAGTTTATCATGTTTATGTGTTTTTGTCACTTAGCTGGCGCACGAGCTCCCAAGATTTTATACTGTTTGCCTGTAATAATTTGATTTAATTATTTTGGTAAGGGTTTGTTAAAACAGTGACAGGTATAACAATGTTTAGACGGCAGTGGAGTTATCTGTAAAATATAATTTATGAAAGGCGTTTTCAAAAGGCAATATTTTCTTTAATTTCAATAGTTTCTTTCTGGGCACCATACTGGTAGTTTTAAAAGCAGTTGTATTTTATTTCTTTTCAAATAACTTTTTTTATACTCTATTTTTCTCAAACAATACGCACATCTTTTTTAAAACATTCGTGTGATATTATTATCAAAAATAAATTATATTGCTTGATTTTATTCTATTTTATTTATTCATAAATCATCAACTATTAATTCAATGAAGATCAATATGGTCCAAACACAAATGTTATAAATACAAGCAGTTTTTCAACGATACTAGCAAAAATAGTTAACATGATTCTATAGTAATAAGCGGGAGATTTCCTTGTTAATGGTCAGAAAGCTGTATTATTCCATTGTTTAAAGGGGTTGTAAAACCGATACCTCTAACTATAGGGGCATCTCTCTCTCTCGAGCTCTTTTGGAAAATTATTTCAAGATTATTATTTTTTCTTCAAGATTCATCCATTTCATTTAATAAAAATAAAAATATTTTGTAGTATTTTTAACAGACGTCTGGTTACATCAGGGTAAAACAATAAAATGTGTTTTAGTAATGTTTTAGAAAGTGTTCATTTGCAATGGATGATAAATATCTTAGGGGTAAATAAAAAGAGTAGTAAATTGGCTGAAGCTGGAGAATATCCTATAATTATCGAGATATGTAAACAAATTGCATGAAATATCGGATTCTTATGAAAAGTGTTGATGAAAATCTTTGTTATATTTTTCTTGTAAAAAAATAGAGACAATAGAGAAAGGTTAGCAAATTCTTTTACAAGTTCGCTTAGTAATGTCCACAATTCATTAAAGAAAAGCAATTGATATGTTGACGGAAATAATGAATGTCTCATATTGTCTAGAATAAGAAAACATTATATATAGATAAGAATAAAATAGTCGGAGAGGAAACAGAAATTAAACTTCGAGAAATATATTATTCTCAATTTATAATGGATTTAGACAGTGCTTATTGAAAGGAGAAAATAAATTGCGACCATAAAGACTGTTTAAGCAAAACATAAAACAAGAAAATATATTAAACTTTTATGAAAAGTAATAAATTACGTTAAAATATTTGCCGATTTAGAATAAGTTCACATAATTGACCCATTGAATTTGGAAGGCGTAGACGCCCAAAAAAAATTACAGCACATTAGGTACCTAAAATGATTGTAATAGTGAGGAAATTGGAGACGAATATTACACCACCATGAAATATTGTTTGAACAAATTTGTATCATTGATTAGAAATTTAGATTTGAACAATAACAAAAAAAACATTTGTAAGATAATGCAACTAGACTATAATAACGTCATTAGTAATTGTATTGAATTCATAAGACGTTTGAATGTATTATGCATAAGGAAAACTAGACGTTGATAAAAGTTTTTGTAATATCATTGAAGATGTTATTTATATCTGCATGTAGATAAAATGTGAAAACTTTGTACAGGCGAAAGAAAAACACCAAGAATTGCTATATTATTTCTTTTTGTTTGTTAATTACCTGTAACAAAATGTCATTCAAATTCAAGCAATTAAAAATCTTGACCTTGAAATAAATATTGATCAATCTAGGCACATCTATTTCGTCAAAGAATATCCAAGATTATAAATAAAGACAGACCCTATTTAGTTCACGTGCATTAAAATCCTGACACAGAGATCTACGAAGGCGGAAGGAAGTTTGAAGAAAATGATAATGGCGTGATATTACAAAAACAAAAGCAGAAAGACGATCATACATTCATTCAGAGAGACAGAGAGACAGAGAGGGGGAGAGAGAAGATCAAAGAGGAGAGAGGAAATATAGAGAGGGGTAGAGAGAGAGAATTTCAGATAGAGTGAGAGAGGGTGGGCAAGAAAAATTATTCGTCCTTTGTAACAATGTCTTTCATTTACATTAAATAAACCCACAAAAAACTCCCCCCCCCCCTAACAAAAACAAAAAAAACAAACAAAAACGCGGTGGGTTTTTTATTGCGGCATTTTAACACGTCATATCTGTTATGAAAAATGTTGAGAACGCTGAATCAAACAAACTATATACAACCGGGCTCTTTTCTGTCAAATATTGATCATGGATTTACATTAATGATGAGCAATTGATAGGGTTTGTTAATTTCACTGGTTTCTTTGATGTCGAATGCAAGCGCGTAGCCAGGATTTCATTTTAGGGGGGGGCGGTAGTGAGCACGCGAAGCGCGCTCCCTAGGGGGGGGGGGGGGTAGGGTGCAGGGAGGGGGGAGTTTTCCCCCGACCTTGCGAAGCGCGGAAGCTTTGAAAGAAGATGATTCGTTGTACCTTTCTCGACTCATAATCCTTGTCTGAATTCAGTCCGCCCCTCCTGCGCATAGCGCGTAAGCTTTGAAAGTAGACGAATCGTTGTGCCTTTTTCGACTCATAATCCTTGTCTGAATTCAGTACGCCCCTCCTGCGCATAGCGCGGAAGCTTTGAAAGAAGACGATTCGTTGTACCTTTCTCGACTCATAATCCTCGTTTGAATTCAGTCCGCCCCTCCTGCGCATAGCTCAAAAGCTTTGACGTATTATTAGACAAAGAAGACGATTCGTTGTACATTTCTCGACTCTTAATCCTTATCTGTATTTAGTCCCCCTCCCACATCTTTGACGTTTCATTAATTTATTAGAGAAAAAAGACGATTCGTTGTTCCGTTCTCGACGCTTAACCCTTAATTTGATCTCAGTTTCCCTCTTTCCGCGCGAAGCGCGGAAGCTTTGACGTTTCATTAAATTATTAGAGAAAGAAGACGATTCGTTGTACCGTTCTCGACTCCTTTTCCCTTTTTCTTCCTACGTCCTCTTACTTTTTTTCTTCTCTTTCTCTCTCTTTTTTGGGGGCCGGCGTTTGTTTTGGGGGGCGACCGCCCCCACCGCCCCCCCCCCCCCTCCCCCCTGGCTACGCGCCTGGTCGAATGATGGGCTGCTTTGATCGTAATTAGTCATCACAGCAATACCTTTGTGAATGCCTTCCTTAGTCCAGTAGAGGGCGCCATTGAAGTAGCTTATATCTCGCAGTTTTTCTTGCTCTTCTGAGTCATCGCCGCTGATGTCAGGGTCAATCATGTAGCCTGTGAGCTCGTGAGCATCATCGCTGTCGACGTCCATGTAGAATGTTTGTGCTGTACTAAAGTCGCAGAAATATTTTCGTCGTGGATCTCCTGCCAAAACAAAGAAATTCAATAAGGGCAATTTTTCTCCTGAACTAATCTTATCTTTAATATAAAAAATGTAATGACAAAACACACGCAACAAGTAATATGGTCATAAAGCGAAGTCTGAGAAGACAATACAAGATTACGTACATGAAGATACTGAATGAGCGTGGTATAGGTGACGTATTATACAATGATAACGAAATGACATACAACTAACTATACTCTTAAGAAGGACACTAAGAAGAACATGGAATTATGCATATTTCTTAATATTGGTATGGTTAAATCTTCTGCCAACACCCTCTCCCGGCGACTATTCAAAACGTTGTTTAAACGCTTTTTGATGAAGGTAATTTGAGAGATAGTTACAATGTCTGTAGCTTGTTTATATCGTATCACCAATGTTTTCAGTATGAAATTAATGGAATACCGTGATATTACGATACAAATGCAATATACTTATCTTTTTATGATAAATCCATGATTTTGTATTCGAAAGACCTTCATGAAGAATCTTTCCATCTTTCCGCGTAAAAAGTTTATGCCTAACCTATCAAAACAACTCTTGGTTTGTCCATTTATCATTTTTTTCATCAAATTTATCTCTTTGTCTATAGGTTATATTCGCAGGCCAAACAAATGAAAAGGTTAAATTTTTCGACTCATCATTCATGCGATGTACTCTGATGAGTGCAAGATGAAACCCTTTAGTACGTCAGTATTCGTTGCTATACTCTTTGATTGATATTGCATTCGTTTGTGTGTCACAAAGCACATACTGAATATTATATCATACTTTAAAGGTACTATGTCCCATTTGCAGGCCGAAAAAATGAAAAGGTTGAATTCCAACCGCATTTGAGAGATAATACTAATTTAGAACTTCCCTAAAAAAAGGGCGGGGGGGGGGGGCTTGGAAATGTCTTTAAGTGGGAAAATAACTCCTTAAGACTATTAGTTGTCGAATCAATTTAAGAGCTATAGAGCCAGTAAGTAATAGTCTGATTTTCAGACCATTGTACCGAATGGTCGTACGTTTTATGCTGCGCAAAGATTCAATCAGTTTAATTTTGGCCATTACAAGAAGTGGGTTATTATTACCAAAGAAGAAAAAGCCAGCCAGTCTCTCAATAGTGTCTGACAGTGAAGTCTAGCAAGTAAACTGGTTTCCTTGCATAATTTGAATATTAGGACACTGCTAACGTTTAAATTTCACAGATAGGACATGCATGACATGTTCATAATTCCTGCAAAGTTCTACAGAATTTGATGTTGGTTGCAAAAGGGACATAATATCTTTAATATTTGAGAATTTTTACAATTTTTGTTACCTACATGATATTCCGAAGATGCAAAGAAAATCATGATATTTCATAGTATACAAAATAAATAATAATGATAATAATACCTGTTTTCTTACCAAGCGCTTTACCATCAATTAACCAAAGCGCCTACAATATTAGTATTACGCACCCCGGTCATTGGATTCTATCACCATTCTGCATACCAAGGTGCACATTCTCCACCCCATGAGGGCGTTACAATGTATCGCCTACACAATCATGCTAATTCAACCACAATGACATTCGCATCATACCAGGTACACATTAAACACCTGGGAAGAACCATGTAGATAAATCAAGGAGTTTTAAGAGATGAAGACCCTACTGGCAACGAATTACTCCAAGCAGCTGCCGTTTTCTATGGTTGCACAATGGAATCTACTGATGTGCTGTTACCTTTGATGTCCGAGGTTCGAAGCCGCCAATATCATTGGAAAGCTTGAGTTGTGATTTTTGTTCACAAAGAAATATTCTTAATATTTCCCTTTTTATTTGAACTAACAAGGGTAAAATCGAACAGATGATAAAATATGAATACAAAGGGCCTAATTGTGTCAAGAAATTTGCTTACATTGTATGATAGCAGCTTTAAAATAGTACAATTTTACAGTCCTAAAACCTGCAATTTGACACTTTTCCGATTACTTCCGGCTCATGAAAATAAAAATTGAATTTCTTCATGCACAATTCTTTATGATGTTTTATGTCAGATTAGTGCCACACATGCCCAGTCAAGTAATTTTGATTAATATTTCAGGAAAATTTGCTCCATTTCCTTTCGCTTGCCTCCTGTAAAGGTAAGCACTGTGTGCTGCTCGTATTATCAGACGAGTGGTAGCGAAAAGTAATTATCATTACAAAGGCATCTTCCCCTTTTTTTTAAAGTGGCCCGTTAGCTTGCAGCTAGGAATCTTTTGTCTACGTATCTTCATAAAGATCCAGTTAAGGACATGCCTGACATATCTTCTCCTGGCGGCATCGAAGATGGTACAAAGGGAATGAGCTAGACATGTCTCCATCTCTTAAAACTCCTTGATGATACACAGAAGGAAGCATTCTTTACAAGAGGACAAAACAAAAGGTAATATCATTTTTTCATTTCATTTAATTTCATTTATATTCCACATTAAAAACCAGAAAAATATACATGGTAAGAGAATACATTGCACACATTTGACACATAGAGCAAATGAAAAACAGATACATGAGCATAAAAGAACAATGAAAATCTACATCAGTTAACAAACATCAACATTAAAACATAAAAAGGTAAGTAATGTCGACGGGGCTAGAAAAAGCGAAGCTTATCGAGTCTAGCCCCGGTAGCAATGAAGGGGAAGTCCACCCTGAGAATTTGTGTGGCCAAGTAAAGGCGGAGTAAACCCATCCTCAGGGTGGACTCTCCCTTCAAATGTCTGGTTTTATAATTAGATTAAATTGACCCGATGAAAACATAATTGCGATTTGAAACATAATGATAATTATTTTTTTGAATTGATATGACTATTTAGAATTGCAAAGGTGAAGCACCTCCATCACTTTGGCCGTAATTATTCTAAAGGTGAAACGTCTCTCTTTCTACGAATTTGTTTATTTTACCGCATAATGCCCATTTACCTAAACAAAAAAAGTTGATTAAAAGCTGAATAACTATACTTCACCAAAAACATAAGCTTACAACAATTCCCAATCGAGATGCGGTTATCAGACCCCCCCCCCCCCCTTCTCTAAACATTTTTTAAAGAAATGAAATCAAAGAACGGGAAGAAAAAAATAGTCCCCAAGAAAGGGTGTTTTAGTATATATACAAGAAATTTCGTCGATATCATCTTCTTACAAACATATCAACTGATAAGTAATTTTTCAAACGATGGGGAAACATTAAAATGATGTTTTCTCCAGATTCATCCCTTGGTTTGCCACGAAATTCTACTAGCATAACCAGAGCAAGGTTTAATACCCTCATCTTTTCTACAATATATCATAGGATAAACATAATTCTATCATACCCCATTCTCTTTCTACCGTTATAAAATGCAGAATAAGATATTCCTAATTCCACGTCACAAATCGATGGTCTGTATAGATTTAATTGAATTGAATCGAAATTAACTAAACTAAATTAAATTGAATTGAAGCGGCAATTATTAAGAAAAAGTAAGCTGCCGAATTTACTTGAAATTCATTCAAAGTTAAATTGCTAATTATAACAGAACTGTAGTAAACGTTTACATAATGTATATCATAATATTCTTACATTACTTAGGATTTTTAGTCAAGAAACAGAACTTCCGGCGGTTGAAATGAGCCTACTTTGTGTTAATATTATTGTTCTTCTCTACATCATAGCAACTAATCTGTCATATTTTCAGATGGTCTCCAAAGCATTCAACTGAATGGCTTTCCAGACAGGGTGAAAAAAGAACACGAAGGAATTTTTAATGGAATGCAGCAATATTTACACCGTGGTCCTGAATAAGGCTAATGTCCTGAATAAGAAATGTTAATTGGTGTATTAGTCAAGTTCAATGAACGAACGAGTCAAGTTCAATGTAGCATAACTACGAAGAGTAATATGATATTATAAAATGAAAACAAGACAGGATGACCCATGAAAGCTGAAAAACATTTTGTACAATGGGGGCCTATTTACAAAGTCAGTATTAATTATTCATTCATTCAATGATAACAAGTATCGACATTAAAAATCAAGAAATATAAGTACAAATAAAATAAACTTTTTAATACCTCAGTTAATCGATATGTTATCAATTTCAAGTTAAACATATGAAATCATATCACCGGCTATTTTATTGAGTCTTAAGTGAAAGATACCTCTTAACTTCAACTTTGAAATGTGTAAAGTTTTGAATTGCTTCTAAGTAGCATTAAATTCTGCTACGATGAAACAGAAGGAAAAGGGATAGGGAAATATTGATACCACACGTTTTTTTTGCTTAAAGATACTATGTCCCTTTTGCAGCCAAAATCAAATTCTGTAGAACGTTGCAGGAATTGTGAATATGTCATGTATATCCTATCTGTGAAATTTAAAAGGTTAGCAGTGTCCTAATATTCAAATTGTGCAAGGAAACCTGTTTACTTGCTAGACTTCACTGTCAGACACTTTTGAGTGACTGACTGCATGGCTTTTTTTTCTTCTTTGTCTACATCAATAACCCACTTCTTGTAATAGCCAAAATTAAACTGATTGAATCTTTGCGCAGCATAAAACGTACAACCATTCGGTACAATGGTCTAAAATCAGACAATTACTTAATGGCTCTATAGCTCTTAAGTCGATTTGACAACTAATAGTCGTTATTTTCCCACTAAAAGACATTTTCAAGCCCCCCCCCCCCCTTCTTTTTTTTAGGGAAGTTCTAAATTAGTATTATCTCTCAAATGCGGTTGGAATTCAACCTTTTCATTTTTTCGGCCTGCAAATGGGACATAGTACCTTTAAAGTATGATATAATATTCAGTATGTGCTTTGTGACACACAAACGAATGCAATATCAATCAAAGAGTATAGCAACGAATACTGACGTACTAAAGGGTTTCATCTTGCACTCATCAGAGTACATCGCATGAATGATGAGTCGAAAAAGCTTTCAACAGTGTGTCTGTAATCGTTGTTATTCTTTGATTTTGCATTACCAATAATTTGTTTAAATATCAAAGAGAAAATAATCACACGACGCAAGAAGTATTAAAGTTTATGTATATTTTACGTTTTGAAATACTATTTCGATAGAGGGTCGTTATTAATGTATTGTATAATTTCTACTGTATACAGGTAACTAAAATCTATCGAGAGAATGGACATCTTCTCATTTGTTTAGTTAATTCATGATAAACAATATAATATTAAACATATCGGCTCATATTAGAGTATAATGTGGAGCAGAAAGGTATACACACCACCAAGAATGGTAATATAGAGTGTGAGATGGATTACAGTAATATTTTTATAAAATACAACTTCTTTCCACAAGTAAACGCGAGCATGTCTGGAGAGAGGGAAACCAAGTAACACCACTTACGTGTACGTTCAAGCGTCAGATTAAGTACATCAAACTCAACTCTCTCCTTCAGGTTCAGACCATCAATGTCATAGAGCCTGATCAGTACGTTACCATTCTTACAATCACGACTCGCTACATACACCCTGTCCTGCTCATCCACGGCAGCATACAGGTAGACACTGCTTGGAGCTTGTAGAGACTTACCAGCATTCCCATTCCTGTCATAGACCGTCAACACGCTTGGATTGGCGTTACATGAACTCGTGACGATCAAACCCGACCTGGTAGCAGACACCTGGATCGTTATGTTGTGTATTGTTGGAACAATGTGTTTGATAGTGGATCCAGTCGGGTCATAGATGTAGACTTTGTTCTCACTGTTAGTGGTGAGGATTTCATCTGATGGACTTCTGTTTAGTCTGAGTCTAGGGCCATAGCCATTCAAGTGGAACGTTGATTTCAAGGATCCATTGGGAGAATATATCTCTGGTTTATTGTCTTTCGATATGCATAACGACCTGTCTTGCTGAAACACAAGATCATAACACGTAATGTTACCTGGTATGTTTGCATACTGCCCATGTTTATTACCAGCTGAATCAATGATATCTATACCATGTGTATTATAATATCCGATAGCTACACTGTCCTCAGAGAACGGGGTCATACCCTTCATTGCTTCCCGTAGATTTAAACACTGAATGACTTCCAACTTGGGATCTGATTCTGAGATGCTCCCGAGGTCAAGACGAGTAGCATCTGCAGGATTGAACCTCTTCTCCTGGGCTTTCTTCGTAATGGCTGCCGCAGACGTGTGATCAGTAGCCTCCTTCAGCATGGCATCCAGCTCCTCGCAGAGCAAGGTATGAGCAGACAGACTGTCTGTCTCAAGACGACCCAATCTGTCATTAGCTACCAGTGTTATTGAACTACAAATACTCTTGATCCTCTGTCGATGCATGGATTTCAAGACGTTGAGGTTATCATCGAAACCCCGCTTTACTGCATTGATTTGCTCGATGAGATTTCCATGATTTTCTTCAAGCTTTTTGGCCTTGATGCAGTAGGCTTGACTGACATTGTCCAGTAGTTTCTGCACGGCAGTGTATACTTCATGGCGTTGTACTTCAACATTCTGAATGTTCTTCTCCAGTTCTTTCTTCTTAGCGGCACATCGCTGGACAAGGTCGTTCACCTAAACAAAAACAAATAATAGAGAAGTGAAAAGAATATTTTCTAGCATAACATGAGATAAATGCTAATTATTACATGGAGTTGATTTGAAAATGAGACACGGATTTCGCTCGCGCCTGACGTTTCACCCCTTAAATGGTAAACCACAACATGAGGCGGTAACAAAGAGATAGAGAGATTGAGAGTAACAGACAAATATAGAGCAGAAAAAACATATATGTATTGTCAGTATTGAGTGCTTCGCTTTTATGAAGCCTTCACTTTAGGGGCACTTGTATTCTTATTTATATTAGATGCTTTGTATATTTTGATTTTAAATGTTTGACAAAAAATGAACTGAGCGGAACTGAATTGAAATTGTGTTGATGTACCCCCTTTGTGCCTTCCAGGTGCTCCGTAATCGTTCCAACTTTTTTTTTTTTTTTTTTTTTTTTTTTGGGGGGGGGGGGGGAGGGGGGGGGGGAACACTCTAGATTTTTTACAAGGATATTTTTTAATAATGTATAGCTATGAAATGTAGCTACACTTATTACCTCCAAATAGCCCCTCCCCCTTAGCATTACACAACATTTTTTTTAAATAATTTTCTTGATATATATTTGTCAAATATTGTGTTTTGAATATTATCAACAACAAAAAAGAGGATTTTGTTTTTGGTGTTTTTTGTTTGTAGTATTGGATTTGAATGTAGCTTTTTTTTAAACATATGTTTTAAAATACAGAAGTAGATTTAAGACATTTGTATATTGAAGCATACTTTAAATTATTAATTTAAAAATGCGATAACATACTTCGTGTAAAAGTGTTTCTATAATATCAAGGATCATATAGCTCCAGGGGCGTTAAACCCCCCCTTTGGATTTTTTTTGTGTGTAAACAAAAACAAAAAAATTACGCCCAAGGCTAACCTAAAAAAGGTGACCGAACGAAGAAAAATTTCAAATTTTCAAATTTCGAGACCAAAAAAAAAAAAAAGTGTCCGCTTACCCTCTCCCCCCCCCCCCCCCCCCCCCCCACTGAGCGACTTTTCGGCCGGCGCGATTTTCAAATTTTCGGGCCGATTTTAAACCCCCCCCCCCTTGAAAAAATCCTGCGTACGCCCCTGTATAGCTCGACACAGAGGCGGTTCTCCCGGGGGGCAGGGGGGGCACAGTGCCCCCCCCCCACTTTTTCAGATACCCCAAAAGTGCCCCTTTTTACATAGGAAAAGTGCCCCTTTTATTTTGTAAGAAGTGCCCCTTTACATAGGAAAAGTGCCCCTTTTACTTTGACAAGTGCCCCTATTACTAAATAAAAGTGCCCCTTCCCCCTTTTCACCTCTGACGAGTGCCCTTTTTATTTTTGACACGTGCCCCTTTTCCTTCGACATGTTCCCATTTTTTCCTTTGCAATAAGTGTCCATTTTCCATTCTCATAAATCTTGAAATTATCTTTAATAAGTGCCCTTTTTAATCTCTAGTAAGTGCCTCTTTTCAGGTACGAGAAGTGCCCCTTTTCACTTTTGATAAGTGCCCCCTTCACCTCTGATAATTGCCCTATTCAAAACTGAGAGGTGCTCCTTTTACTTTGACAACTGCCCCTTTTTTCCTTTGTAAGAAGTGCCCCTTCTCCTTTTAATAACTACCCCTTTTTTAAACTCGGATGAGCACACCTTTAATTTTAACATGTGCCCCTTTTTTTTTCTAATAAGTGCCCCTTTTCCTTATGATAAGTGCCCCCATTAAAAAGAGAGAGCTCCTTCCCCTTCTCATAACTACCGCTTTCCCTTTCTAATAAGTGCCCCTTTTCCTTATGATAAGTGCCCCCATTAAAAAGAAAAAGCTCCCTCCCCTTCTCATAACGGCCCTTTTTTTAAATTTGAACGGTGCCCCCTTTTCATTCAACAAATGCACATTTTCCTTTATTATAAGTGCCCCTTTTACATTTTCATAAGTGCCCCTTTTCATATCTGGTCAGTGCCTCTTTTCACCTCTGATAATTCCCTTTTTAATAATGATACGTGCCCCTTTTCCTTTCTAATAAGGGACCTGTCCCCTTTTCACCTCTTATAAATGCCCCTATCAAAATCTGATGGGTGCCCTTTTTCCGTCAACAAATGCCTATTTCCCATTTTCGTAAACGCCTCTTTTTCATCAGGTGAGTGCCTCTTTTCAGGTGAAAAAAATGCCTCATGTTCACCTCTTATAATTATCCTTTGTACTTTGACACGTGCTCCTTTTCTTTTCTAATAAGTGTCTTATCCCTTTCGATAATTGTCCCCTTTTCATGAAATCATTAAACATGCCCCTTATTTAAAGCGACTAAGAGCAATTTCCCCCAAAGTTCGCTCGCATTTAAAGATGATATAATTATGTTAGTTATCAAAGGTCTTTTCAGTCTTCCGTTAAGAGAATGTGCTTATAACCCCATCACGATTGGCTTTTTTCCTCTTTATAAGATGTAATTTTTCGCACTGCGACCTCGCAGAGCTCGCTCGTAAATGCATATTCAGACATCCCACCCAACTGTAAAGTATGATGCTTAAGCGATATCTTGTATGATGTATGAAGAGAAACAAATATTGAAATCATCCCTGATAATGTAATCACAATGCAGGGGTATGTACCAATGTCTAAAAAATTGTATATTTTCGCTTTGAGATTTCCCACTGTAGGTGCCCTTTTTTCTTCAGAAAGTGCCCTTTTTTGTTGGTGCCCCCCACTTTGGAAGTCGCTCGACCGCCCCTGGCTCGACAGTAAGTTTACTAATACGCGGGGGAGTTTAGTGACCGAACGAAACTATTGCCTCAGTGAAATTGAAAAGTGTAATCAAAATAATACAGTTTGAAAATCCAAGCCTACTTCAAAATAATGATTTGCGTATGCGAGGACCAGAAAGAGCTTCATGTCTATTGAGAGGGTTGTCAAAAGTGTTGTCCCATCCTCTTTACTAGAAAGTAGCATTGATCTTCAAACCTTATTCGCTTCAAGAACATATATAGTTGGCAGGGTTCGTACAATGATGAGAAACAATCAAACTATTAAAATGCGAGGAAGCCTGTTGACCGAACGGAAAAAGATAGCGTTTAGGAAAGTTGATATCGTACTTTACTTAAATGCGTTTCTGATTTATAATATTATCTATATAATACAGTTGTGCTAATGTCTTGCGAGCCGGGCGGGGGCTTTGCCTTCTCCCTATGTATATAGAGGAAAGCTCTACCCGAGTACTCCGGGGCCTTACTCCGTCTGCATTTTAGAGGTCTAATCTGCTCATATAGGGCTTTGCTGCACAATATCCATTGTTAAGGGGGGTCTCATTTTGACACCACCCTTTGATAGATAAGAGTATCTGCTTCCATGCTTGCGGTGCATGCTAATATTGTAGACATGGTTTAGAAACATAATAAATACCTGGTCTTTAATATTCGAGGCAGCATAGCGACCGAGTGGGGAAAAGTTGATAATGGGTTGCTGGAAATTTACATTTCAGAGCACTTGAAAGCCTATTATAGTCTTTGTTATCTTCCTTGCGAGCCCCCCCCCCCCCCTCCCTCCTCCAACTTGAATTATTGCATCAGCCAACTCTGTCCCCACCCCTCCCCTCTTTCTTCATGTTTACATTAAGTCGTAATACCAGCTCGAAGTCAGCCTGATTCTTAATTTTGTGAATTTGATGACCAATCCTTGTTAGAGGAATCTTATGCCCTAACCCCTTGATAGATGAGAGAATCTGCTCCCCTGGTTGCGGTGCCTTTATTATAGACAGGGTTTGCATATACAATAAACACTGGGTCTGTTAATATTAGAGGGAGTGTATGTAGAGACTGCGTGGAGAAAATATTGATTTTAGGATGCTAAAACTTACTTTTCAAAGCACTTGAAAGCTTTTTTTTATGCAAAGGAAATGAATGTAATTTTCCTTTTTTTGTTTTCCTAACGAGTGGGGCCAGAGGGCTGAACTCAAATTTGTCCCCCATTTGAATAATGCGGGGACATCAACCCCCTTTGCCCCCCCCCCCCACACACACACTTCTGGTGCCTATCCCCTATCCGAATTGTACGAGTACCACTTGTCTGGCCTTAGCCAAACGCAGTTATTTTTCGTCAACATAAAAACACTTTTACCTTAAATCGTAACTCCTGCTCGAAGTCAGCCTGATTCTCAATGTTATGATTTTTATGACCGACGATCACGCACTTGAAACAGACATGGACCTTACAATCCTCACAAAACATATCTTTGTTCTCTTGTTTGTGAATGCAGCACTTCTCGGATACATGACTAATGCTGACCTTCCCGGTGTTGATATCCTGTAAGGATACAATATCGTGACCTTTAAAGACTATAAGATGTTGATGACAATCCAGACACTTATCACAAATGTAGTTATTACATGTACAGCAGAATGAGACGGCATCTTGCTGGAACATGCAAGCAGTGCATTTTGGACGCATCTCAAGGACAGCGTTCATCCCTCCACACTCAGCGTGGTAATTGTCTACAAGTCCGTTGACAGTCACATTAGTGAGGAAATCATCGACACGGTTCGCAGACAACTTGGTGATCTTCCTGCAGAGAGGACAGATCATGTGATCGAGATCCTGGTGGGACAGATCATAGTTCTTGAGACATTTCCGACAGAAGGTGTGTCCGCATGAAGTCAAGATGGTTGCCTCGTCGAAGATATCAAGACATAGTGGACACGTCAGGTTCTCTGAAGAGCTTGGAGCTTTCTCTTCCTCGGTCTTCTCAGCCATTTGTACAAATGTCGAATTTCTGGCTTATTACAAACACGAGCACATATTCTCCGCCTATTACATCCAAATGATGTCCAATAACAAGTGTGATCGGCTAATGTGTACTAGTGTGAGGGTATCGACTCGAAGTCATAAAATGAGACGAAGCAGTTGTTGCGGTTCTATTGGGTATGAGGCCATTCTTTATTTCATGATGTTCAAATCAAACAAAAGAGGGTAGAAGACCCTTGACTGCATGAAGTCACTTCAGTTGCTGTAGAAAATTAAAAGACACACAAAGTACAGTAAGTATTGCATCATTATGATCACAAATAATTACTTGCTACATCTGCTTTCCAGACCATCTTCCATATTATACAGTGTATGCATTTTAGTTCATACATGTACATTGTATATATATTGAGTTTACCTCAGCCTATGAAATTCATGTAGTAAATAGATCGGCAATGAAGGCCACTCCCTATTTATTACTTTCACATATATATATAACACAATTCTCCAATTAGTGAGCCATCATAATCCTTCTATCAGCCTTAAGCAATATAGAAACATTTACTCCAACAAATCACAGTACAAGGCTTACCAAAAAGCAATGTTCTACCACGCCTTTCTAGCATTAATAGGCATAACTCAATTACTACCAGCATGCATCCTTCATGTAAATAAAGTTAAATCTCCCTCTTCTTCACACAAATCATAATCTATCCAATTAAGCTCCTCAGCAAATCTTATCAGAGAGTTAATTATATACTTTACTCACATATTAAGGTGTCCAAAACCAACTATAGACATTGAAAATATCAGGATGAGACATCACTTACAGCTTCATGTAGGCACAGCTACAACCAGTCTAATCTCTGCTCACTGCATGTATGAGCTTTTACCTGCATGCAGTGAGTGTATGTTCACTGGGGCATATCACTCCTCTTTTAGTTAGATACATTCCTTTTACCCCTGACTAATTTGCATTATAAAGAAAGAGCTATTTCTCATTCCCTCACAATCTCCCCTGCTAAAATCAAAGTTTGTCCTCAAACTTTCCATATAGTTGCATACTAGGTACCAAGATACGTGTACAGTATAAATTTGCCCTTGTCTCAAGATAAACATTATATACTTCTCCAGATATACATCAAAGACTATTCTACTCCCCAAACCCCCATCTTTAAATACATTTCTTTCCTATACCTGTATGAAAAAGAAAAAAACTCTAATTAATGAGTTTGTTCACAGACACATCTTATCAATCAATATTTCCACTGTTTTCTTCAATAATATCGATTAAAGTTTTATGTTCACAAAGGCTGATATCGTCCACAAGATTCCAACCGCTTTCTCCAATAATAGACTGATCCCTCTCCTGGTCGGGATAGAACCTTGTATACTGTTGATTGCCATCCATCAGAAATTGTATGTCTACCTTGAGGATGGCTCCTTAGGTACACTCTGGTGCCAACTGTCAGTGGTCTCTCTTCGGCAGATTTGTCGTATTGTGCCTTGTGATATACTGCTTCATGTTCAAGTCTCTCCCCTGCTCTTTGGTAAGCCCATTGTAGAACCTTGGTATGGTTAGCCAGCCAGTCTAGAAGCTGAAATTCTTCCAACTGTTCCCTGGGTTCCTCATTATCCCCTGAGTTCCTCATTATCCCGCATTTCTCCCTCATCTCTTCCATGGTCGTCATCTTCCTACCCTCTTTTGTCTTGTACTCCTTGCGAGCTACACGCCTGGCCAAGCCAATAGTTCTCAGTTATCTGAAGAGAAACCGCACCCCATCCGTACTACCAAATGTGAGGGTATCGACTCGAAGTCATAACATGAGACGAAGCAGTTGTTGCGGTTCTATTGGGTATGAGGCCATTCTTTATTTCATGATGTTCAAATCAAACAAAAGAGGGTAGAAGACCCTTGACTGCATGAAGTCACTTCAGTTGCTGTAGAAAATTAAAAGACACACAAAGTACAGTAAGTATTGCATCATTATGATCACAAATAATTACTTGCTACATCTGCTTTCCAGACCATCTTCCATATTATACAGTGTATGCATTTTAGTTCATACATGTACATTGTATATATATTGAGTTTACCTCAGCCTATGAAATTCATGTAGTAAATAGATCGGCAATGAAGGCCACTCCCTATTTATTACTTTCACATATATATATAACACAATTCTCCAATTAGTGAGCCATCATAATCCTTCTATCAGCCTTAAGCAATATAGAAACATTTACTCCAACTAATCACAGTACAAGGCTTACCAAAAAGCAATGTTCTACCACGCCTTTCTAGCATTAATAGGCATAACTCAATTACTACCAGCATGCATCCTTCATGTAAATAAAGTTAAATCTCCCTCTTCTTCACACAAATCATAATCTATCCAATTAAGCTCCTCAGCAAATCTTATCAGAGAGTTAATTATATACTTTACTCACATATTAAGGTGTCCAAAACCAACTATAGACATTGAAAATATCAGGATGAGACATCACTTACAGCTTCATGTAGGCACAGCTACAACCAGTCTAATCTCTGCTCACTGCATGTATGAGCTTTTACCTGCATGCAGTGAGTGTATGTTCACTGGGGCATATCACTCCTCTTTTAGTTAGATACATTCCTTTTACCCCTGACTAATTTGCATTATAAAGAAAGAGCTATTTCTCATTCCCTCACACTAGCTAGAAGTAAACAGTCAGTTCATGCAAGCACAACCTATATGTACCAATATGAGTCTACTGCTCTACGCAACAAGTGCGTCCTAACTGCATGTACTGCATGTAGTTCTGTACCAAGTTCGTACGTTGATTAAAAATATGTGTCGAAAGAGGTGCACCTCGCTTTAATCAAAAGTATTAATTCTCCATTCAAATATGTACCTGGATACAAGTAAGGTTACAACTAATAGTTATACTTGTGTAGATCTTCTGTGAATACAATGTAGTTTGTGCATCCTATAAATAGAAGTGGGTTTTCCCACAGAGAATGCGAGCAGCGTTCATAAGCACCTTTGAACTTTATGGCGGTATTCATCGTTTGTATCTATAGAGGGCGATTTATTTAAGTTTTCAGTAGTGTCCCTTTATTGGAGATCCACTCTAGTAGAATCCTCGATAATAGAGCAATTTTCTTTTTTTCATTCCTATGTTTGGAGGGGTAAAGGACGGTAACCACACTTATCTTTCCCCTTCTTTCTGCACTATGTCTATTCTTCCTTTCATTTCTTCCATTCTCTTCCCTTTTCTCTGTAAAAATACCTCTTAAAATGTTTGCGTATTGAACGCTACGAGGCTACACTTTTTACAATGGAAAATTCGCCTGAAAAAATATTTCACCACTTCTTCTCTTATCAAAAAATCTCATGACTTAGGCTATAACTAGGACAATGTGAATCATGTTTGACTCAAGAGCTAATAATGAGAAAAATTATATCATGTACAATATGTATGCCATATTGCATGGAAATATGATTCATTAAAAAAAATGTAATAAGGTAATCATGACATTTCTGTTTGCGATACTGCATTTTGGGGAAAACTGTCATAGACCTATAAACGATATAGGGAAAAACAGCACATCAAAAGAAAAAAACATTGCTTCAAACCCCTTCGATCACTAAGTGGTTCAACTCTTCAAATTGATTTTTAAGGAATTTATGATGAGTGTAATATAAAGGTCAATAGTGTGTGTGATTCCATCTCTCTATGTTTCTGTTTATAACTATTAGTAAGGAAAAAAATGATTAAAAGAAAAATGAAAAACACGTAACTAATGGCATCTGATTTTAAATTTAGAAATTAATGAAGAGATGAATTGCTTTCCATTAAAACCCATTATGATGTAATTGAACAATCGCTCATCAGCTTAATGAAGGTGATTTAGATCAAAATTACCTAAAGTATAAAGGGTAAAATATTGATAGCATAAATTCCACACCAACTCCATTAGTGCAATTACAATGCGCTTACAATGGCGATCAGAAGCTATGACACCCTGCGTGGTCTTATAGGCTTAAATGGAGGCTTTTATTAATCAGATATAAAAGGTTTTATTGTCAAAACCTTTTTTTAAATTTGATGATATATTAATGCAGTACTTACTCCTTGATTACAAGATTAATTTTGTAGAAAGAAAAAAAAAATACCCATCAATCACGCTTTAAAATGTTATAATTAAATTCTGTTTTAAATGCAATTTAATTTCAGTTTACTATTAACTGGTAGATACAGTATGGTTCGCAATAATTGGCCAATCAATTATAAAAAATCCACCCCAAAGTACAGTGACATTAACATTGTGCTATAGATCAAATTAATTCGAAACAATTTACGGTGGCTCCGGAATCCGAAAGAAGGAGGGGGTGGGGTTCAAGTTGGGGTGCATGTGTTGAAAATCGTAATCGTCTAGGATCCCATTAAAACGATCTACGTAACATACCACCACTATTATTTTTGTATGGAGGGGGGGGGGGGGGGGTACCCAATAGAGGTCCGCTAGTTAGCCAATACAAAGCCAGAAGCTCAGGGGGTGTTGCGGCGCTTGCGCCAGTCTTTCCGATATCAATTGCTGTACAAGCAGTCAGGTCTTTTATGTCGGAGTAGATACACGTACCTCACTTTCATCAAAATTGTAACTCAACATGGGCATGGAGACAGTTCAAACAGGGGAATGCTTCGAATTAAAAGAAAGAAATCCTTCTCAGATGAGGAATCTGTGGATATGTCTTCAAGATTTGAAGACGTCGACGAGGCCCTCTTTGCTGCGATTGAAGCAGGTGACGAGGTAGCAGTGGAATATATCTTGCAAGCCATCAAAATTAATCAACTTCAGAGGGACTTTCGAGATGAAATTGGGAGATCGACATACGACTATGTGATAGAAGGTGGATTCGTGCGTAAGAAATCACTTCGCTAAATACTTTTCAAAGAAGAATTATTGTCATTGTCTACTCCGTTTTTCTTTTATCTTATTTTACTCTATTTAATAACATATCATGTTTTTGGTACTTTTCTTATGTTGCTTTGGTGTAATTTCAAAACTTCATAATTATGTAAGCAACGGGAGACGCTCAAGCATCCAATGAAATGGATATGTGCATTATAAATGAGGCTATTGTTATCATTATGATTCTAATTTAGAATGACATGAAATTGTTTTATCTAAACTTTCTACTGCGCTTAGCAATTTTGGAGAGTTTACTGGATGCAGGGATCCCTTTAGGAGACGCCCTTCTGAGATCCATCGCCGCATCATGGCATGAAGGAACCGTGTTTATCTGCAACTACATCATGACTCTCCCTCCAGAAGTAAGCGAACTTCTTCTTAAGAATACATTTGACAAATTGGTTGATTGTCAATCTTAAGACTGTTGATAGCAAATTAATATCACTTCGAGAAATATTAATGGAAGAAACAGGAAGAACATGAGTTCAATATAGGCCCTTTTGGTTATCATGTTTATATTTGTTTTGTTTCGTCTTATATTTTTGCTGCTATTCAGAACGTTCCTACTGTGATGCTAATACTTATTCCTTTTCATTTTATTTTGTTTTAAACTGCGTGTATTAATACACCGTTGTCATCTTTATGTTATCAGATATGAATGCTTTTTAATGTTTGGCAGGGCCCCAATGGAAAACAGTCTCGTTACTGTTTGAGCTCTTTACCTGTGTATATTATAAATAAATATAAATTATACAAAAATAGCCGGAGTATATCTATCTCTTGTGTATATCAAACAGATTTTGTAAAACGTTTACAAATATATCCGGTATGATACATGACTTTACGTAGACATGATAATAGACCTTAGTACTGTACCTCATTTTATATTTTATTTAGGAGAGGGAACCAATTTATGAATGTCGGAGCAGAAATGACGACTTTCATCCCGAAATGTCGCCGCTCAAACTCGTCGCCATGAAAAATAACTTTCAAATTGTCGAGGTACGTTTCAAAATCACAATAAATCTGGAGAAGAAAAAAGACTAGAACGAGAGAGAGATATAAGTTTGAATAGGGAGAAAAGAAAAGAATGAGAGAGAGGGAGAGAAGGGAGAGAGGGAGTAGAGGAAGAGATAGGGAGAGAGAGAGAGAGAGAGAGAGAGAGAGAGAGAGAAAGGGAGGGAGAAAACGAGGGATAAATATAAGAGGAAATATAGAGAAATGAAGAGAAGAGAAGAGAAAGAAGAGAGATATAAGATGGAAAAGGAAGAATGGAAAGAAAGGGAATAGGAGAGCAAGGAGACAGAGAAAGGGGGTAGAGAGAGAAGAGAGAGAGAGAGAGAGAGAGTAAGGGGGTAAATACACACTGTAAAAAAATGATAGTCGTAATAACTCAATAAAATTGAGGAAAAGAATTGCCTTATTTTTATTAAGTAAATATTACCTACGGCATCTTAAGTAGAATTTACTTATTTTGCTGAATAAATTTGTACTCAGTTAAATCGAGTTACATTAACGTAAATAATTTAAGTATTGTAATCATTTTAGATAATTAAAAAAAAGCTATGATAGGATTACATTAATGATTCAAAATCTGAAATGATTCATATTACTTCTAAATTTCGGAACTCAGACCCCTTTCCTGATCTTGTTATGAGTGATGGCTCTCTCAGTTGTTGTGCTTCTGTGCGTGACCTTGGTTTAAATATTGACAGCAATCTTACTTTCAAACAACACATTAGTAATATTTGTAAGTCTGCTTCCTTTGGTATATATAAGATCAGTAGAATCAGGAGGCTACTTGACCGACCCACAACTTCAAAATTAGTCGATTACTGTAATTCTTCTCTTTCTGGCCTCCCTCAGTCACATCTAGTCCCACTTCAAAGGGTACAGAATAGCGCTGCTCGGCTTGTGACTCTCTCGCGTAAATCAGAGCACATAACTCCAATATTGAACTCACTACATTGGCTTAAAATTCACCACCGCATATCCTTCAAAATTCTTCTCCTGTGCTACAAAGCTATCCAGAAGCGGATCTAGAGGGGGGGTTGGGGGGGTTGCAACCCCCCCCCCCCCCCCCCCCCACCCTTGGGCGGCCCCCCCCCCCAAAAAAAAAAAAAAAAAAAAGGAAAAAAAAAGAAAAAAAGAAAGAAAAAAAGAAAGAAAAAAGAACGCACGCTGGAGAGAAACCCTTTCAAGTGCAAATATTGTGAGAAGATATTCAACTCATCTGGTAACTTAACCAAACACATGATAACTCTGGATATAACTATGTATTAAACTGTTACTTGATTTAAAAAGACGTTATCATGCACTGCTTTTTATGGTCTCCATTGTGTTAATAGATGCCAGGAAAACATCACTTACGGGGTTCAAATAAACACCCCCAAAAAAATCGGCTCGCCGCTTTGCGGCTCGTGGACGATGCTCCGCATCGTCATTATTTTGGTCAAACCCCCCCCTTAGCAAAAAGCTAGATCCGCCCCTGCTATCAATGGCTTAGCCCCCTCTTACCTTTCCGATCTCATATCCTTACGTTCCCGTACGTCGTCACGAACACTTCGTTCATCTTCCACATTACTGTTAACACCTGGACCCCGCACTAACACCCGGTATGGTGACCGCGCCTTTTCAGTTATTGCCCCCGCTCTCTGGAACAAACTGCCCGCCTTTATTCACTGCGCCCCCTCTGTATCTCAATTCAAATCTCTACTCAAAACCTATCTTTTCAAATTGTAAATTGCAGTTGTGCGTCGGTCAATGGAGGTGCGCACCATATTTGTCTTTATTTAGTTGATTGCCACTGTTTTTCTTACCTTATCTATGTTACTTTTGTATTTTTGCTTTTTCTTCTAATTTAATTCTACGGGTTATAGTCTTCTCTTAATCAGAACACTGTGCGCTTAGAAACATCAGTATTAAGCGCCTAATAAATGTTATGTATTATTATTATTATTATTATTATTATTATTACATATTGCACGATTTGGTACCCATCTAATCTAACAAGTAACATCCACTAATCATTCACTACTTCTATTTAAGATTAATCACTAATCACTAACACTACTTCTATTTAAGATTTAACCGTATATATATATATATATCTACCACCATCACAAACTATTACATACGCTTCAATTCGACACATATTGAAAGGCTCCAAATTTTATATATACTTGATCGTAGCATATTAAAAGAAAATTGGTTAACAATTTCCTGAAATATCAAGTTTTTATTTGTTTTGAACTGGGCAACAATTAAAAATTGTCTTGTCTTTGCTTAGCCATGTTAAATGAATTAGTAAATGTTTTAAAGTCCTTAAATTTTCATTCAACCACAAAAAAGAATTGTTTTATTTAAAAAAGAGTTTAATTTTCACTTAATGAATACGCACTGCATCGGTCCTTACTTTAAAAAGATAAGAATAATCAACATAAATTGTTTGAGTAATACGTATAATTTCTGATTTTGAGTTAAAATTACTAAATTAATACAAGCTGAAATTACTTAAAGTTCTTATGTATTTGATTTTACTTAAATATTCCACGTATGTTCTACTAAATTGAAAGTTTGAGTTAGCAAGACTTAAATTTAGTGCGTAAGTGGCAAAATTAATGTTTTCAAGTAAATTCTACATGGAAAAAATACGTAAAAATTACCAATGAACAAATTCTTGTTTACAGTGCACTGTACCTTGAAGGCGGGTTAAGGATGTCGCCTTTTGAACCTGGTATGTTTATTGGAATGTATTTCTCTACATACTCTACATATACAAATTTGTTATACGTCAAGAACCAGTAACTACAAGGGGCCTCCTGTAGCTCGTCTGTCATGAACACCTACCATTGACAACACACTACACATACAGCATAATAAAAACACGTTACTGTGCTTTTTTTATATGTTTTAATCGAACGTATCTTCGCTTTAATATCACTAAAATAACAGGTTCTTCTTAAAGCCGGTGTGTCACCCCTGGCCAAACCCCAAGCGAGTCAGAAGTCGACTGCAAGTCTCACCGATGTCGTCAGTCTGCTAGACTATTATCGAGCCGTTTCATCAGAGGCCTACCTGGGCCTTGCTCACCCCGACCCTCTGGATAACGCGTTTAGATTGAGTCGAAAGCTTAGAGAGCTGGGAAGCGACTGGGAGGAGTTTAACGCCGAGTTCTTCAGAATGGCGGAGAAAGTAGAAAGATTTTCAGCATCACTTTTAAATCATCTCTCATCTTCTGTCGAGGTAACTACTCCATACTTCATGAATTCCAATTTGTGTTACAGTCTTATTTCATATCAATTGTATCTTTTATTGTGCATATAACTGTATTGAATGAAACCGTATTATGTTTTTTGAATGCATAATAATGAAAGTTGAGATAAATTCAGCCATTGGTTGTAATTCACAATCTGTAATAAAGCATAGTTAATCGATCAATCAAGTGAATGAATGAATTGACTTACTGACTGACTGAATGCATAATTTTTTTTTTCTAAAGTGAGTTGATTAATAAATATAAAAAAAATCATCCTCATCTTAATTCCAGCTTCAGACGCTTTTCACGCAAAGCAGCATCCCAACCAGGAATCCGATGTCAAAAGTAGAGACAGCTATCGCATATCAGCAGAAAGATGTAAGACACTTCAAATACATCCTTTCTCTTTCCTCACTCGTCACCCCTTTTCTCTTTCTATAAGGGGGAGCAAATAGCTCCATAGCCCCTATAGCTATATAACGCACCGCCTCATAAGTTGGTGTCTGTATTTTAACACGTTAAAGCTGCTTAAACATTGAAAAATGGGAAATTAAAAACCAGTAGGAAACACAAAAAGAAGCACAATGGAGTAGACATCTTTATAAATTATTACATCAAAGTTTTTTTTAAAGGAAATTTAAAATATGCCTGTATAAATACAATAGGTATTTTTCGTAATGTAACAAAACTTAATGCAAACATCTTTGTGAAGTGCCTCGATACGAATTATTGTACTCACCTAATACTAATAATTGGATCTCAATGGTTAGAAAGTGAATAACATGCATTAGTTGTTGCAAGGTAGGACAAACTTTACTTTTGGGCGTGCCCTATCGAAAAACACGTAATGTATGCAATTGTCTTCTCCCTCTCTCTCTCTCTCTCTCTCCTTCTCTCTCTCTCCCTCCCTCTCCATTTCACTCATGTCTCTCTTTGAATTCCAAAAGTTTGTCGCGCATGCGTACTCCCAAAAGGCCATGTCTTTCGCCTTCTACCAAGTCTTCGCATCGACATCGAACCTTCGGCTGGTTCTCATGACATCGCTGCTCGTGATCGCCTACCCTTTCATCAGCGTGGTCTTTCTAGCGTACCAAGGAGAAGTCCTCACTAAGCTTCTCAGAACACCGTAAGTTATTAGAAAATATAAAAAATGTTACTACTTCTACTAACACTACTACTACTACTACTACTACTACTACTACTACTACTACTACTACTACTCCTCCTGCTGCTGCTGCTGCTGCTGCTACTACTACTACTACTACTACTACTACTACTTGTACTACTACTACTACTACCTCTACCACTACTACTACTGCTACTACTACTACTACTACTACTATTAATAATAATAATAATAATCCGTTCTTAAAACTTTGAATGCGGTCACACTATCTTCTGCTGTGTCCACACTGCTTCCCATTGTATCACACACTGACTGTGTAACAAGGCATGAATATACAGTGTAAACAAGGTCTGTTCATACTGTTCACACTACATAAAACCAGCAGTCCGCAATGATGCATACGTACTGCGTTAATTTTGTGACCACATTTTGTTTTGTTTGACAGGCACATCAAGTTATGGATGTCCTTTGGCTCAGATGTGACGCTCCTGATCTGCGTCGCTCTCAACTCCATCTTGGATAAGCAAGATTATACTTATCCAATCCTCTGCGTCCACGTCGTCATCTTGGTGCATTGCATAGGTAAGAAATAATACCTTCATGATCATAATAATAATTATAATAATAATAATGATAAAACCAACAATAGAAATATGAATTATAATAGTCATAGTTATCATTAATATTATTATCATTTTTATTTCATTATTTTCACCGTTGTTGTTTAGTCATGATAATAAAATAATCTAAATATTAATAATTATTATTATTATTATCTGTTTACCATGTATAATGTAATGAAAGCATAATTGTATCTAAGTATATTATCTAAGTATATTATATAGCTCATTGTAAGCGCCTTGAGCAACCTCTGGGTCGATAATATGTTGCGCATTATCATTATTATTATTATTATAACGATAATAACAAAAACAATGATAGCAATAATAACAGTGGAGTGTGGGATGGCGGTCAAATTTCCACTTCTGGTGCTCCATTACTATTACCCTGGGTTTAGGAAGGCTGTCATTACAATACTTGTGCACTCTAAGGATTTGATTCCTGCTATGTATTCATTCACCTCAGCTCACCTGGGTGGAATGTGTCAAACTCAAATGTATATTAAATCTTGCCAAATGACATTCTTGCTGCGACAGGGATTTGAACCCCGTACCTTGTGGTCCACAGCCACAGGGGACTTTATCCACTAGACCCAAGGCCCAAAACTCCTATATCGTCTTTGTAATCATTGTTATTCTCATTTGTGTAGGACTGGTTTGGAAGCACGTGCAAGAAATCTTCTCTCGAGGTTTCATGAAGTTCATCAAGTACTACATGAACGTAGCGGAGGTTCTTATTGTCACTCTGTGCTTTGGTTTCGTCACGAGCGACTGGATTGGACGTGTGCAAGTATGATTATAAATATATATATACAGTGAAACCTGTCTATACAGACCACCCAAGGGAGACAAGAAAAGTGGTCTTTATAGGCAGGTGGTCTTTATGTACATGTTCCTTTAGTACATGTTTCAATGAGAAACCATTTTCAAGGGAAACAACCGATGTGGTCTTTTTACACCGGTGGTTACTAAAGCAGGTTTCACTGTATATTATATTTAAATATACATTACAAATAATTCAATTTGGATAATACTCCGTCACGGCAATATAGAAACAGAAGTAATTGAAGAAAAAAAATCATTGAGAGTTCACTTCTTCACTATGACCAGTTTCAACTTATTTCGTCAGATAGATAGTGAATAGTCAAAATTACAAATTACACACAAGTGCAGCAAAGAAGTCGCCATTTTAGCACAAAACGCTTGTACGCATTGTTTAAATATACTTTGTTGCACTTGTTTTTAATTTGTAATTTCGAATTCACTATATGAGTAAATAAAGTAAACTCGGTCAAAGTGAAAAAGTGAACTTTCAAGGATTTTTGCTTCATTGTTTAGAATCATTATATATATATATATATTAATAGTTAACAACTGAATAATTCATACGCTTTCAAAGTGTGACGTTTTTTGTGTTTTTCATGATATCTAAAGAACGAAAGGTGGGCTGGTTGAATTGGGGCTTTTGCTGAATAAACTTTATATGTCATAATCTCAAGAAACATATATCGGGACAAATCAATTTTGGGCTTTATTTAAACAATTTTAAAACTTGCTGAGGTGTGAAGAATTTAGTTATAAACTGTATATAGTTATATGTAGTTACATATACATTCATATATTTATACGACAAACAGGAAAAGAATGAAAAGCTCCGTTAACACGTATTAATATTCCAAACGATATTTCGTCCATAGGGCTACTTCAATTTAGGATACTGCAAAGTACAAGTTCATTGACAAAAGAGGAACAAAAAGCCTACAGGCGCAAAATTCTCTAGAGAAGCCCAAAAAGAGCCGATTAAAGGAGAGAGAGAGAGAGAGAGAGAGAGAAAGAATCAAAAAGTGGGAGAAAAGTTTTGACAAATCCTCCAGTAATTAGGCATGACTGGAGGACGCAAGTATAAACAGAGATAATGAATTCCTGTATTTTGTTTAATGATCCGCTAAATTACCAGATTATTAAGCTATAATGGTTCCATTTATCAAGCTTACCGATGTGGTAGATATTAGCAAATTTGCAATTGGGCTCCTATTTGAGAGAAAAATTGGCCCCGAACTGGTGAAGCATTGTAACTCTTCAAAATGGTTTTAATCAAAGGGAAATTGATTCAAATGTGTTCAGTTGTTGCAAGTATGATTTGGTTTTCTGAGGATTGATTAATATAGATATGGATTAATTGAGTGCATATTTTGTAACAAATATGTCAAGTTTTATTCTTCATAATAAAGAATTTTTGTTTTCTTTGCCTCATATACAGTATAAACTATAATTTCATTGATCACTACAACTCCGTCAATTTTTTAAGAAATGTTATTAATATCAAATTGATTTTTTGCATGATGACAAGTTACAACGGTTAGAAGTCGAGACCAATCTGACGTCACAATGCACATCTTGGAGCTGCGCAGAGTGGAACAACCCTGTCATTGTGTCGAATGCTTTGTGTGGTGAGAACTGAATATATACTATCCTTAAAAGGCCGACTAACTTCAAAGCTTAGAAACATTTTGGACCCTAATTTTTAAAGTGCAGTATTGTCCATTTAATTAGAAGAAAAAGACAGGATTTACGCTTTCATCATTAAATAGTCCGGCAGCCAAATCCAGATTATTGGCCTAACCTTGTTTTAGGGTCTATAGTTTTTTTTTCAATGGATTATGATTGCCTAAACCTTCTATTTGAAGAATCCGATTGCTGACACTCTGTCAGCCTTGAGCAATTTAAGATATGTGACGTCATACAAAATGGCCGCCAAAGTACATGATTTTTCTCTAAAAATGTATAATAAATATATAATAGGGCTTTTTCTACAATTTTGGGCAGCCAAATGTCTGTATCTCTCTAGGACCATCACGAAAAATTGTTTCGTGATGTTGCACGGCCATAGATGACAAGCTAATTTGCATATTTTGAAATAGCGCCCTCTATAAATATATTAATTTTGCATAAAAATAGGTGTGCCAGCCAAATGCCAATTTCTTATTTCTCAATGGATTGTGACTGCCTAAACCTTCTATTTGAAGAATCCGATTGCTGACACTCTGTCAGCCTTGAGCAATTTAAGATATGTGACGTCATACAAAATGGCCGCCAAAGTACATGATTTTTCTCTAAAAATGTATAATAAATATAAAACAAGGATTTTTCTACAATTTTGGGCTGCCAAATGTCTGTATCTCTCTAGGACCATCACTAAAAATTGTTTCGTGATGTTGCACGGCCATAGATGACAAGCTAATTTGCATATTTTGAAATAGCGCCCTCTATAAATATATTAATTTTGCATAAAAATAGGTGTGCCAGCCAAATGCCAATTTCTTAGATCTACGTGACGTTAAACACATATTATATGCTTCGTATGCATGAAATAATTACGATTGTGCTGCATTTATCTTAGAAGTGATTTTACGGTACATTATTGTTCCATTCATAGGCTTTATTTAGACCAGCATTGATCCAGCGTCAGTGAATGATGATAAAGCATTTGGCATCGGTACCAGACAGATGCATGCGTTTTAACAGAAATTACCTGGTGGATTCTATGACACAATTTCCAAGAAAGTCTACAACGGGTACCTGACAGAAATTGTCAGCCCAGACACCAACTGTAAACCAAAGTGTTTCTGGAGTTTCATAAACGGCAAGCGATGCGATGCTTCGGGGTTGGCTCCATTGAAATAATCTAATGGAATGACTTACTCAGATAGCCTCTCAAAGGCGAACATTCTAAGTAATCAGTTTTCATCCATCTTCAACTGCAATGAAGATATGACTAGTCTGAGAGACAAAGGACGAAGCCCCTACCCAACCATGGATCACATTACTATCTCGCCACCAGGTGTTCTGAAGATCCTGTCTGAGCTTGATGTTCATAAAGCCACTGGTCCTGACCAAATCCCAGCCAGACTTCTGACCACCAAACTGACACCTGTGTTCCCTCTATTCTTCCAAGCCTCCCTTAACCAGAGCGTGCATACCTGATAAATGGAAGATGGCTATATATATTGATCCCATCTTCAAGAAAGGTGACCGTAGCAAGCCAGAGAACTACAAAGCTGTCTCTCGGACGTCAGTAACCTGTGAAGTACTGGAGCACATCGTTCTTTGCAGCAACATGAACCACCTTGAAAGCCACAACATCTTGTCTGATGCACAACATGGCTTTCGAAAGAAGCGATCCTGCGTCTCACAGCTTGTCCTTGCTGTCCTGGATCTTGCAAAAGGCATCAATGTCAGAGACCAATTGGACATGACACTCCTTGGTTTCTCCAAATCATTTGACAAGGTTCCCCATGGAAGGCTAGCTGTTACACAAGCTCCAATTCTATGGAATCTGGGAACCCACACATGCTTGGTTTTCTGGCTTCCTGAGTTACAGGACCCAGCAGGTGTTACTGGAAGGACACATCTCCAACACCAGCCAAGTAACATCTGGCATCCCGCAAGGCAGCGTTATCGGCCAGATGCTGTTTCTCCTCTTCCTTAATGATCTGCCACCGTACCTGTCCCCAAACCCAACAGTCAGGCTCTTTGCTGACGATGGCATGCTATACAGCAACATCAAGACATAGGAAGACGCCTAACGTTTCCAAGAGGATCTTGACTCACTGCAACGCTGGGAGCGTGATTGGCTGATGGAATTCATCCCACATAAATGTCAGGTTCTACATGTCACCAATAAACGCAAATCCATCATCAAATTCACGGACTGACCCTAGATGACAAAAATATAGCAAAGTATCGAGGTGTTGAGTCACAGAAAAACCTCAGCTGGAACCCACATATCAACATTATCAGCAAATACTCCAACTCCACCCGTGCCTTTCTTCAAAGAAATATCCAACCATGTCCTAGAAAAGTTAAATAATTGTGCTACGATACTCGCCTTCAACCAATCATGGAGTATGCCATCATCATAATTATATGGGACCCTAACACTCAAACAATTATCAATCATCAAGAAGCTTGAAATGGGTCAACGGCGCTATGTCCGCTCCTTCTGTAATGACAACTGCAGGACAAGCAAAGTAGAAGCCATCCTAAACCAGCTCAAGTGGCCAACATTACAGGAACGCAGGGTACAGGCTCAGGTGGTGATGATCTTTCGCATCAACAACCCGCTGAAAGACTTTCCACATACTTTCCTCACTCCATCAACATCCCTGCACAGAGGGCATTCCAAGAAGATAATTGTTCCTTTTGCCTGAATGCTTGTCTAAAAGAGGAGCTTCTTCCCGGATATAATAAGACTCTGGAACTCCCTCCCTTTGAACACCGTCAATTGTACCTCTTTGTTAACAGCTTCAAGCAAGAGTTTCTTGCTGTGCAGCTCCTGCTATGACTAAACAGTCAAATCCTAGAGAGGCAGGTCCTGTTGCAGTTGCTGCAGACAAATTTCATGTGTGGATGTGCTGTTGCATGAGCCGTGACTAGCTGCCATCTTTGTTGCCTTTTCTCCTCCCACTGTTCTACTCTCTTCTGATCACTCCTCTGTATACATGTCTTCACAGCGCATCTCCATTTGGGGCAGTCTGAAGCATAGGCTTCCCATTTTGTAGGGTTGATTTCACTGGCCTCCATATCCCTCTTGCACACATCCATGAAGCGAAGGCCAGGTCTTCTAACAGTCCTGGTTCTGGTCGCTAACTTTCCCTACAAGATGTCTTTTGAAATGCGGCCGTCTTCCATATACGACTGACATGACCAAGCCATCTCAGCCGTCGTTGTGATAGAAGAGCGTAGATGGTCATCATCCCTCCTTTTTGAGGACATCCTTGTTTGGAATGTGGTCCTGCCATTTGATGCCTAGGATTCGCCTCAAGTAGCGGAAATGGAAAACATTCAAACGGCGCTCCTGACTTGCATACAGGGTTCACGACTCACTGCCATACAGGAGAGTGCTGAGCACATAGGCCTGGTAGATCTTCATTTTCGTGTTGGTGGTTTATAGTAAAGTGTTCTTCCAGGCCTGCTTTGAGTGTCTAGCAATATTGGTTGCTGCCTTGCCAATGTGAACGTTGAGCTCGAGATCAAGGGAGAGGTTGCTTAATACATGGAGCCGAGGTAGGTGAAGTTTTCAACCACTTGGAGGGTGTAGTTTAATTAACATTGGAGGATTCAAAAGTCTATGACACCAAGTTGATCTACTCTAGAGTAATAGGACTGCAGGCAAGTTGAAGATATGTCAATATCAAGAATATTTTGTCATGAAAGCTTTCACCAGGTCAAAGGCGAACTTGAAGAATTTGACAAAGGTTGACGTGTCACTTGAGCAACCTTGTACAGCCCGTTTGATGGTTGTGCTCTACTCTGGATTAAAATCTGATGATCTTTGGTTGGTGTGCCACCAGGGTTTCTAGAAGTCATGACGAATCGAGAGTCATCCAAAAGAGTCTTCCCACCTCACTGCTTCCCTCCCAGAAACTACTGACAACAAACTACAGTTGATCGACATCATAATACCGGTATGCGTGATTCTGCAGAATGATGAGGTGTTCAGAAATAGGCAAAAGCACAAGCTGGTCATTACCGGTCAAGATGAGGTATCTGTTGAAGTGATACCAGGCAGCGATGTCATGCCAAGGGAAGGTCTTTCCATAACACATGAAGAAGCAGACAACATCATAGTACAGCAAGCGATTCAAATTGCTGCTAATGAGAAAAGGTATGTTATGGTCCTGGCTGTTAGGGTTAAGGTCCATCATTATCTACATGAATAACTTAGAACGCCAATGATCATGGCGTCATCAAAGAGCGAACTGTTATTGACATTCCTGCCACTGTACACAAGTTAGAAAATATCATTCCATCGATGTTGGCAGGACATGCGTTGAGGGGATGCGACACTATTTGGGCATACTTTGGGATTGAAAAGGGTACATGCATTGCTGAAAGTGATGAAGCAGAAGATTTGACTCCCTTTGGACTCAGTTGGCAAGAGAGCTCATCTGCAAACATGTGTGTGGAAGCACGCCTTGCAGTCACGACACACGACCCACATCATTGGATCCTACAAAGTATGGCTATGCAAAAGAAGAGGAAACCAAATCCCTGATCCCTGTCACAGTACTTACAAAATTAATGTACAACTCGCACCGGACAACATATTAAGGTTAATACGGTGCACTTGTGCGAGTGGAAGCCTATGTAAATCATCACGGTGCCAATGCAACAAAGCAAAACTAGCATGCACAATTTTCTGTGGTTTTCGCGCCTCTGTCGAGTGTTATAACGATCAAACTAAAGCAGCAAATGATAGCCATTGGAAGGTAACCATGTTTGGTCATTTTGGGTGGATATTTTGCTTTATTAAACTCATAAATTCCTTTGTAAGAGAGGAACCTTTTCATGATAGGTTCATATAAAAGAATGTATTACCTCAAAATACAAATCAAATTTCGGAATGCTGTCACTGAAAACGGGCATTTATAACCATATGGTACCTCATATCTATGGGACAGAGAGCATGAAATTCTAGCTTGTTTTCTTCAAGTATTAAAGATAAAGACCAGTTATGGTCATGCGATTGCATTGTGAAAGAAACGTTGTGGAATCGATCAGAAACGGTTGATCATCTAGCTTATAGGTATTGGTGTGTACTGCAAGGTTCTGGAATCATCAAAACGATTAGAAATTTGGCCCAGTCTTGGTAAAGTTACAAGCACTGTACACAGAAGGATGTATATGGGACTACGCGACACGTGCGCGATATCTATCAGGTCTAAATAGATATATTAATTTACCAAATATATCAATTAGTAGGCGGTTTCTCGGCAAAATTTGTATCATCACGTATTAGTCGAAACATATTCTTTCACATGATTGGTGATAAGAGCTTCCATTTCATTTTTTGAGAGGGGGGCGTTTCCAAAACTGATCTTTACCTTTAAAGTACAAAATAACAAAAAAATCACACCAAAATGTGGTGCACAATTTTTACTTATTGTATTCAGTGCGTCTGACTTATAAAAAATGTTAATTTCATGTTAGAAATTGGCATTTGGCCATCATTTAAAATTTGCAAGTTAACGTGTCTATAGAGGGCGCCAATCTGAATTATGCAAATTTATATGCCATTTTTTATCATACAACATCGTCAATTTTTATTTAGTGATGATCCTAGAAAAAAATCAAGATATTTGACTGACATTTAATGTAGCAAAATACTGTAAACAATTTTTTTATCATTAATTTTGGTAAAAAAGGGTATTTTGGCGGCCATTTTGTGTGACGTCACATATCTCAAATTGCTCAAGGCTGACAGAGTGTCAGCAATCGGATTCTTCAAATTGATGGTCTAAGGAACTATAATCCAAAAAAAAA
Organism: Strongylocentrotus droebachiensis; assembly: GCA_035222895.1. Taxonomy (NCBI): domain Eukaryota; kingdom Metazoa; phylum Echinodermata; class Echinoidea; order Camarodonta; family Strongylocentrotidae; genus Strongylocentrotus; species Strongylocentrotus droebachiensis. The sequence continues at coordinate 42,518 of JAVYIG010013553.1, forward strand.
AAAACTATAGACCCTAAAACAAGGTATATCGTGATGGCTGCCGGACTAAAAATCATCATCATCATCGTTATCACTTTGAAGTCACTTGTGCAAATTAAAACCGCTGTAAATATAATTTGAAGCCAAATAGGGATTTTGTTGGTTTTGTTATATGATATTTCAGTAAGATGAGAAAGGAAGATTTATTCCATTGAATCGGATCCTTCATTGATCAAGTTTTATCAACTTTAATTGCAGGTCTTGTTGTGATCCTGTGCGTATTCAGAACATTCCATTCGGTCGTCACAAGCTATCACGCCATCTTCGTCATCTGGAAGTCTACGATCGGAGCCATTCGGGACCTCGTGAGATTCTCGGCAATACTCGGCGGTGTTCTCGTATCAGTTGCCGTGGGAATGAACGCGATGTCTCTATCCGAAGTAGGCAAATTTCGTGATATATGACGCGGCAAATCATTTCTGTATCTTTATATGACACAGACCTCTATGAATTTCACATTGAAATGTAGTATTTGTAGACAATAGACTGTAAAACATTACATACTATCTTTACAGGCGTCGAATATTTTATATTATATTCCACATACTAAGAATCTTGCTCTACGATTGGTCAAAAGTAAATCACGTGATGAAAGATAGTTCGCCCATCATTGATGGGAGAAGCAAAAAGTTCGTTACACTGTGTAGATATTAGTACTATCTACACAGTGCAACGCACTTCAATTGTATACGCTGCGTATTGCTCTCCCCTTGAAGCGCTTTTAGTGTTAGTACGCGAAGTTTGGCCACGCGCGAATTATGGTCACACCACCTACTGCATGCACTGTACGCAGGCGCATACGCAGGGGGGGGGGGGGGGGTTTGGGGTTAACCCCCCGCTGAATTTTAGGGTCACTGTTAAAACTATTCCTCCTCGGGGATCTCGAGTCTGCACCATGTCCGTCAACTTCGTCTCGTTTTTTCGAGATCACCTTGGGCTAAAGTAATTTTACCGTACCCCTCAAAGCTTTCAATATTTGTATAATATAATTATGATAGGGTATTCATTAAAGAGTACTAGTATTCTATTGGCTGAAAAGGTGTCACGTGACACTCAACTTCGGGGAGGCGCGATGGCTCAGTCGGTAGAGCAGTACGTGGTCTCGTAATTCGGTGACCCGGGTTCGAAACCAAGTCGATGCGCTAGTGCCCTTTGGTAAGGCATTAATCCTCATTACCAGGTCCCTCAGAGAGGGAAAATCTCGGAGAAGACCTAAAGCCGTCGGCCGTCTGGTTGCTTACTAACAAGCATTTATGCTTTCTTAGCAGTCGGGTAAAATAACCACCACCACCATAATTTGAGCATCAATATTTGTACAATACTTTGAATGGTGAGGACATTCCGTAATTTAACCTAACACTGTAGAGCCTAATAAAAAATAAACACTTCTTATTCGTAAAGGACTAGGCATGCTCGAGTAGCAATCAAAATTATCTATATTCAGTTTCTTGTACTTCAGCCAATCCTTTATTTGTTGTACTGATATCATCTGAAAAGCTTCAGAGACAGGTGGATTTTTATTTTTGTGCCGATCCAAAGTTTAAGATGACATTCCTTTGTCTGTACCTCTTTCGCAGTTCTATGCTCAGCCGTCGCAATGCCGAAATGGTTTAGCTGTGGAAACATGCTCTATTTGGGACGAAAGATTCATTACGTAAGTGTCTTATAGTGTTATTAGGGACTTTTAGATTCGCACGAAGACAATGGGGATTGCTACGATCGACGTCCTTTTAATCCACTGCCTTGAATGGACGGCACACGTATCAGTCCACACAAATCCAAATGTCCCTAATATCATTCTCGTAAAACCAACAAATTAACTTAATTTATAGAAAAAGGTCAAGCTTGTGCGATATTTATTAATAGCATGTTTAATCGAAAGCCAAAAGTAAGCCTAAGTCGCGATGGATAGTGAGTACGTAAGGAATAATAAAACACTGGGTAATTTCATTTTTTCAATTAATAGTTTATTATGATGCTATTTTTAGAGATACAGCCATCAACGAAGATTCCTGGGATTCCGGTGATTGCACATTATTGCATATTACTGGACACTCTCACATCTTTTCTTCAGGCAGTCTTAGACCATAAACTACCCAACGCAGTGCATGATGACAGTGGCGTAGCTCGGAGAGTCAAGGGGGACACTTGACCGCCCCCTATCCATGTCAATAAAAAGGGGGAAATAGAACGGGATGGGGGAAAAGTTAGACAGGAAATGGAGAGGAGAAACTAACATGAAAATTAGATGGTGTACCGTTCCGTAATTGTATAGCCGTATTCTCTTGTATTTCATCAACCTAACATTTGCAATTCCCGCCCCCTCCCCACCATGACGCCATTCATCCCCAAATGGCTCTTTGAGTTTCCATCCGACTCGATCGCAACTACTTTCGAAAATCAACCTAAGGCAAATGTTCATACATAACAATGACATATTGTGTAACCTGGGGGCGTTTCACAAAACTTGTCATCAGTGACAAATGAAAGTTTTTGTTATAAGCTACTGAAATCCTTGCTTCTGATTGGTTATCAGCAGATTTGTCACTGATGTTTGTCATTTGTCATTGAAAAAAGGCTTTGTGAAACGGGCCCCTGAACATGATTTCTATGGGATAAACAATAGGGTATTAAAATTGCCCTGGAGCTGATTTCTCGACAATACTCGCGATTGTGGTTCTTCTCTCTACAGTCTTCCGAAGTCGATGTTGACGCTGTATTGGGCACTCTTTGCCATGCGAGGGCAGACGGTGAAACAATCGTTCGGGGACGATACCGTCTTCGCTCGCATCTACTACGTCTTCTTCGCAGCTTACTTCATTCTGGCGGTCGTCCTCGGGCTCAACCTCTTCATCGCCATCATGACGTCACAACTCACCAAGGTCCAGGTAGGACGGAGAGCCTAACTGATTATTCTATAGTTTTTTGTGTTTTTTGTTGGTGTTTTTTGTTGTTGATTTTGTTGATTTTTTATTTATCTATCGATAATTGGATTTTTATTTATTGACCACCTTGCAATCTTAATGATATTCTTGTATGGACATCCAAATCATTCCGGCAACTCACCAGTGGTTTTTCGTGTAACGTAACGTATCGTCGTAACGTGTTATTGTCTGTAGCAAATTTCTTTGCCATTTCGCGATTCACGACTCCCAGCTTTGCGGATACCAGCGAGACCAATTAGGCTCTGCTTATTCTTGTCAGTATGGATTTTAAGGGCCATTTGACAGAAGAGAGCCGAAGCTAAGAAAAGTTCCAAAATATATACATATATATATATATAATTATATCAGATGCATCGTATAGTAATCTTCCAAAATAGGCATTTACTTTCATGTTTATACTAGAACTAGAACCTCGTCTTTTCAATTTTCCATTATTGACAGAAAAAACAGCGACATGGAATGGAAGTTCGGCAGAGCTAAGCTGTGGCTTCGGTCATCGAACCAGTGGTTGAACTCCCTTCACCTTTCAACCTTATCCCAAAATCAGGAAAGTACTGCGCATGATCAAGAGGTGGATCGGACGTGAGACGCTGAGCCGGGAAGAAGTAATATCATTTGACACAAATAGGACAGCACTGATGAGGTTATGATTGATTAATATACAAATAATACACAGCAGTGAGGGCATTAGTAAGTTACCCACACAAAGTACCTTTGGAACAGTCTTACACTGTATTTAAGGTACCGAGTGTGGGTAATTTTACTAAATGCCCGAACAAAATGATGTGTATTATTTGTTTTATAAGATTATGTTTTATTTGTTTTTATAAAATGATGTTTTATACACAAGATTTTATTAATGACCGGTCATTATCCAAATTACGCGTTAGGCAAAATAAAATGCTTTTTCAATGTAAGCTTTCAACCATTCATTTGATTAGGATCACGTCATCATCTTATAATACATGTCCATTAATACTCAATAACATTCCCACATTTAAATACCGCCACACACACATCCATCCACCCCCACACACATACACCACGCACGCACACACACGCTTTACCATCTCTCCCGTACTCAAACATGCCCCCCCCCC
>JAVYIG010013554.1:0-46598 GCA_035222895.1 Strongylocentrotus droebachiensis
CTCAGTCAACCCTTTACATGTAAGCGATACGAGAATGGTATTATTGCAAAGAAAAGGTGGTGGTCTATAAAATCAATTCACATTGCAAGTAAATTAGATCAGGTTTCAACCTTAAAGGTACTATGTCCCATTTACAGGCAACAAAAAATTAAAAGGTTAAATTCCAATGGCATATGAAAGATAATACTAAATTAGAACTCCCCTTAAAAAAAAGGGGGCTTGAAAATGTCTTTAAGTGGGAAAATAACGACTATTAGTTGCCAAATCGACTTAGGAGCTACATGTATAGAGCCAATAAGTAATAGTCTTGATTTTCAGACCATTGTACCGCATGGCTGACGTTTTATGCTGTGCAAATATTCAATCGGTTTAATTTGGGCCAATACAAGAAGTAGGTTATCGATGTAGACAAATCCTTTACAGCTCATTTTATGTATGTTATTACCAAAGAAGAAAAAAGCAAGTCACTCACTCAATACTGACAATAGTGTCTGACAGTGAAGTCTAGCAAGTAAACAAGTTTCCTTGCATAATTTGAATATTATGACACTGCTGACGTTTAAATTTCACAGATGGGACATACATGACATATTCATAATTCCTGCAAAGTTCTACAGAATTTGAGGTTGGCTGCAAAAGGGACATAGTACCTTTAATATGGAAAGTCACCAGAAGTAGGCAAACAATGTACAGTCATAGAAGCTGATACAAGAGTGGATCCCAAGTTCTGTAAGAGGGGGGGGGGGGGGGGGGGGGGGGAGGGGGGGCATAATTCTGAAAAACTCTATCAAAAAGAAAGGGGTTATCAAATTTGCAGGTGCCTTTTTGGTACAGATTTCTAAATTAGGGTGAAAATTATTTTTTAAAAGGGATCTGATAGTTATTTGTATGTAGGGTAGGGATATGTAAAGTTTTATGTCATATTTTGAAGGGGTCAGGCACCAGTCATGCTCCCCCTACTGGCTTACTTCTGTATATAATTATTATGCTTTTAGACCAATACTTCACCCCCCCCCCCCCATAAAAAAATATATATGTATATATATAAATAGTATTAAATATAGAATATTAATTTTCATTTCATTTGAAATAATGATCATAGTAATAGATAAATTAAAAATAAATATATAGAAACAAATAAATAGATGAATAGTTACGAGCAAAATGGTTGGCAATTGGTATTTTTCTGAATTGCAAGCCAAAATATTAGCTGACTCTATACATTGATGGAGCTACAAGATTTCATTCTTGTTTGTGTTTTTTTTTTTGTGTAGGAATATGCTGTAGTATATGTATCATGATATGTTTCTCTCTCTGTCCTTCTCTCCCTCTCTATTTCTCTCTCTTTCTCTCTCTGCTTTAATTTCTCTCTGCTTTTTTTTTTCATCTTCCTTCCTTTGTTTATGTTTGTGTTTTGATGCTGGTGCGGTTGTTTGTTTTGGGGTTGACCTTGGGGGGTGGTTTTGTTTTGTTCTATTGTTTTCACAATCAAGCAGATTTGAAATGAGCGCATCTGAACAATCCATAACCTCACAGTATACACCAATTTGAATGCACCACACAACCTATCCCCTTTTGTTTCTACAGTAAGACCTGTCTATTAAGACTACCCAAGGGAGACAAGAAAACTGGTCTTTATAGGCAGGTGGTCTGTATGTACAGGTTCCTTAATAGTACATGTTTCAACGAGAAACAATTTTCAAGGGAAACCAAAAATGTGGTCTTTGTAAACAGCTAGGTGGTCTTTGCAGACAAGTGGTCACTTAGGCAGGTTTGACTGTACCGGTATATGTTTTTTGTACACAAATCTCAATGTATTTACATAACTTAACTTTTTATTAAAAACACAATAATATGTAGACAAATAAGAACAAACAAGAAACCCATTTCCGAAAAAGGATCATAATATATATATATTGAAGAAGATATCAAAATTCAGAAAATAGCATCTCAAATATAGATCATCTCAAATATAGATCATCTTTTACATCAAAAAAAGAAATATTTACCTCACCTCACAATTATGGTTTCACAATTTATCATTGCCATGTCATAAACAAACATACATTTTGTTTAAATACACAAATATTTGTTCAACATAATCATAGACATTTTACAGTTATAAGCAGCATATTACATACTTAGTAGATTCCTCCTAGAAATATATTTTTTTTTATCCCTAGTACAAACAGCCTACAATCTAAATTTGTAACAATAAGTTCAGGAAAGAGCAATAAACAAATGATCTGTTACAATTAACGTATCGTATTGATTGTCTAATTCAAAGCGTGTCATTACTGTTTTAGGCATCCCCCCCCCCCCCCCCCCCCCACATCCCTATAAAAGAAATATATAAATAAATATTGATATGAATAATAAAGGATATTATTCTAAACAATTTCTATTTGCCATAATTTAATACTGGCAGATGGGGACTTTTCATTGACTCTGCATGTGTTGCCATGTAAATGTCAATTTGCAGAGGAAGTAGTGATTTTCAGCCTACGTGGCTCTGCCTACCTCCCTAAGTTGCAGAGTAATTCGGACAAATAGCAATGGATATTGAATACACAACAAGGTATTGACTTTATATGTTACTGTTGACAGCAGCTGAAATAGCTGTTAGGGTATTTCATTTTCTTATTCTTGTTTTCTCTCTCTCTCTCTTTTTCTCTCTCTCACACACACACACATTCTCTCTCTCACACACACACTCTCTCCCTCGCCCCTCCCTCACTCTCTCTCTCTCTCATTTCAATACTGTGCCATTGATTTAGCAGTGGTGCATGCACTCAACAATGGTTTGCAAAGACGCTGAATAAACAATTAGCCTACGGTAAAAACAAACAAAACAGTGAAGAACAAGAATAACAAAAGCTGCAATTATGTTTGCAGGGCACTTGTTAAAGGTAAAGACCAGTATTGGTAACGCCCCAATTTCAAAAAATGAAATGGAAGCTCTCATTACCAATCATGTGAAAGAATATGTTTTGACTATAATACATGATGATAAAAAATTTGCCGGGAAACCGCCCCTACTAATTCATATATTTGGTAAATTTGTTTCTCTCATGGTCGTGTGAGAGATATAGGGTAGTCCCGTATACATCTTTCTGTGTATAGTGCTTGTAACTTTACGAAGAATGGGCCAAATTTCTTATCATTTTGATGATTCCAGAACCTTGCAGATGCTAGATGCTAGATGATCAACCTCTTCTGATCGATTCCACAACGTTTCTTTCACAATGCAATCGCATGACCATTACTGGTCTTTACCTTTAAGCAGAAAAAAGTGAATAAGTAAACCCGCCATATAATGGCTTTACTTTGCCAATCGATCTAGTACACCACTGATATCACTTTCTCACTACGTTGTTTCAACCTTGATGCTGTATCATGAAGCATGGCAAAGAGGAGAGTACGTGGTAACCCATTGTTTACTGGAACCTAGTGGTCCCTGTATTAAGCCTATGGGAATTAGATAATTCAGTAGTCATGAATGGGTTAATTTTGTCCTCATGAAGAAATGTTATAACTCTGGAAATACTACAGCAATTTACTTGTGTATACGTATATGACATGTTATATAAATATATATACAGATTTCCATAAAAAGTCATGTAGTTTACAAAAGCACAGATGTTAATTGAGAAAATGGCAGTTTGTATGCCAGTCATACTGCTTACACAGTCTTGCCATGGTAATTTGTACATACCCGGTACATGTAGATATCTTACTGAATCAAAAATACTTGCATTGTAATGAATGTTGATTCTATACCCATGTTTCTTTGCACCGCACACAATATCAGGGGGGGGGGGGGGGCTTCCCCTTTAATCTATGCTAGCACCAATTTCATCGTGCCATGTGCATGTACATAATTATATCCAGTTTGCACATGAGCATTATACACTTTGATGTCTGATATTTGAACCCCTAACCTCTCAATTCGTTTGTTTGTTTTCATGTTCATCATTTAAAATAGAATAACACAATCCAAGGAAAATATAAAAAATTATGAAAATATATGCATAATATACATATAACATAAAGGAAAACAATATATATGGTATTAAAATAGAATTAACTACAAATTAAGAACGAAATAATCTACAACAAAATACTGGTAAGCAAACAGTAAGAAATAGATGGCTAGATAGCAAATTTTCAGCTGCACTCGTAGTCAAGTGACTTAACCACTTCCCTTCAATAGATACAAATGAAATAAGAATGCTGAATTAAAACAAAACATGAAGGCTAAAATGAAAGAACAAAACATGAACGTGAAAATGTGCTTTAAAGATACTGTGTCCCTTTGCAGCCCCTTGCAGCCAACATCAAGTTATGTAGAACTTTGCAGGAATTATGAATTTGTCATTTATGTCCTATCTGTGATATTTAAACATAGCAGCGTCCTAGTATTCATATTATGCAAGGAAAATTCTACACTTCACTGTCAGACACTATCGGGTGACTGACTGACATCTTTTTTTCTTTGGTAATAACATAGGCCCTACATAAAATGAGCTGTAACAGGTACGTGAGTATTTGTCTATAGATATCAATAACCCACTACTTGTAATGGTCAAAATTAAACTGATTGAATCTTTGTGACGCACAAAATCTACTACCATTCGGTAATAAGGTCTGGAAATCAGACTATCACTTAGGTGATTTCAATCACTTATGTTGATTCGACAACAGATGGTTGTTTTTTCCCACTACGAGCCATTTTCAAGCCCTTTCGTTTTGAGGGAAGTTCTAAATTAGTATCATCTTCCAAATGCCGCTGGAATTTCACCTTTTCATTTTTTGTTGACCTGCAAATGGGACAAAGTACCTTTAGTGCAATGGGCAAAATTGTAATGCTTTTATAATAACATTTTTAAATAGGTTTCTTGAAGGTGCTAAATTGCATAATTATGGTAAGAAGCAGAAGGATTTTAACCCAACAGACAATATGATGCCAAGGTGTTTTTCTACACTTATTTCCGGTTGGATGTATTTCAATTGTTGGTATTTCACAAAAACTCAGCCTCTATTCCTAACTCCAATATTCCACAAACTCTACATGTACATTACAAATGTTGTACTCTAAAACAGTAAAAAAAATATATTAAAAAAATTACACAGGACATAACTTTGATTTTGCTCTGAAAGATCCAAAAGAGCTTTAGCACAAACAAGGAAGGGTTATTATACAGAATTCAAAATACCTCCGAGGCTCTCAATCTAATTTTCTCCTTCATACATGTAACACTGATTTTGCACTGTAAGATTTGAGAGAGCTTTAGCAATTAGCACAAAAGAGAAGGAAAAATAACAATACTGAATTCTGAAGAGCTTTGAATCAAATTTTCTCCCCCATGATATTCTCAATGGGCTCCTGTATGTGAGCAAAAACACAATTTTAAGATTTATTTTTATACACCAACAGTATCTTTTTTCCCATTCTTAATTTAGTGACTCTGTACATAGGGGCTGACAAAGATGTATTCATTATTAGAGTGAAAATAGTTTTTTTTGTCCATAATTTCTTTCTTTATTTGTTTTTCTTCATTGTTATCATTCAAACAGCCCTAAAATGCATGGGGATCATTATTTACGGTAATGTACTACATGATAACTAATCAAAGTGGCATTTAGACAAATTGCCTTTAATATCACCAGAACTTACAACTACTTTGACAAGATTAATATATATAACACAGAATCAATTCTATAAAATAAGGTGCATTCGAACAACAGCTTTATGTTCACATAAATACTATCCATCTATTATAAAAATACACTTAATGTAGCACTCTCATCTCATTTCTTTTCTTTTAAAAAAACAGCACAACTAATGAAAATAAATAGATTCTGACCAAAAGCCCTGATAACACATTGAAAAAAAATTGAAATTGTATAACCATAACTCTATATTGGTGTAACACTGTACAGAAACAAGTAAACCTGGACCTTGTTTCACAAAACCTTTTATCAATAACAAGTGTCACAATTCGATAACAAATTAGCTCTCTGCTAATCATGTGCAGTGATTTTGGTAGCCTGTAACAGTCATCATAATTTGTTATTGATATCAAGTTTTGTGAAAAGGGCCCCCTATTCAGACAGGGAATTTCGAAGATCAGGGGGTGCCCCCCCCCCCCCTCCCACACGCACACACACAGTTAAAGACCCTGTCTGATGAAATACAACTTTATATCAATGGAATTCTCAATGACAATAGAATACAAATATAAAGGAATAACAAATATTTTCCCTTTCAGTATTGCACAAAAGGCAAATCAAAACTTCATATTCCGCACACCTCAACAGGGGTCAAATCTGGGGTCAACAGGGGTCAAATCTGCTGCAGTTACGACGTTACACGTGGAGTCGGTCGGCTTGTCTTTATAGCTGAGGCGATGAGCCGGGCTTAATTGCTGCAAATTCAAAGTGAATATGCGTCCTCACCATCATCATGAGAATGTCATCAAGTCGATAGCTAGGTTTTAGGTCCACAACTTCCGATTTTTCAAAGCGTCAAATTTTGAATATTCAGAGAGCTGTTACTTCTCTGACAAACAGAAAATTAGCATATACCGGTAATTGATATTACTGTAATCTATGCCTTATCAGCTTTCCTTGATATATACATGTAATTCATCTTTTTCATTTTTCACTTCTGACATGGTCTTTAAAGGTGTATTAATAGCAGACAGGTGTGCCGAAAAATGTTTGCCTCTAGTTTGGTTTTAGTCATGAGACAAACAGAGAAAAAAAGAGGGCAGGAAAGAAAGAAAGAAGTGAAGTAAGAGAGAGAGAGAGAGAGAGAGATGGAGATGGACAGAGGGAAAGAGTCAGACGCGCATATGCCATTGCATCGTATACATTGTATAATCTATATTAATTCAAATATTTGACCCCCTTCCCCCCCCCCCCAAAAAAAAAAAGAAAGAAAGAAGATTTAAGTCTACAGTATTTCATACATTGTACAAAATAATCTAAATCCATAATTTCTATCTAAACAATTGCTAATAAATAAACAAACTACTAAAAATAATTAGGGACAAAAAGCAGGATCAAGTACATCAGTTGTATTCATTTTCACAAGAATATCAAGGTTATAGGTAATAGTAATCTACTTCTAGATTTCCTTTCTCTACATTAATCTTTCTCCTTCTGCCTGTCCCTCCCTCCTCTCTCCATTTCCCTCTCTTTAAAACTCTCTTTCTGTACAGGTACCAGTATGTTTATTCTTTTTCTCTTTCTCTCTCTCTCTCTCTCTGCCCCTCCCTCCTTCTCTCTCCACCCTTCCCCCTTCTCTGTGCATTACACTATCTTCCTCTATCTCTCTCTCTCTCTCTGTACTTTTTTTTTCTTTTCGCATCCACTATTATCAGGGATGCCAGTAAGAATTGGTCAGAGGGCCTAAAAATCACCTAGAATGAGCTATTTTGTACCAAAAAACGCCTAAACTATGGTCTGAAAATAACTAGCCAGGGCCCGAACTCAGGCTATTGCCTGAAAATTGGCATCAAAATATTATATATAATAAAAGGACTTTAATAGCACAAGTACTACTTAATTCTAAGTACCATGAAACAGCTCGCAAGACCACACGCGAACGAGCATGCGATGTACGCTCCCGTCGTCTCGGTCATCTCGACGATCATGCCAAAGGCGAACGACGAGATGACTTCAGAGAGGATATAGGCGCTGTCTAGGAGGGCCAGATCCGCACCCTTGCCATGGACACCGGTATCATCACTGTCTTGGTAGTACAACTAGAAGGGATAGATAAAGAGATTTTTGTTAAAGGGAGCGTATCATGACAAATAGTGGTTTAATAACGCCATCTACGTCTTCTTTTGGACAACTGCACGTAAATGAATGGACTTGATTAACTGGGTCAGTGCGCGCTAGCGTTCACGAAACCGACCAAAGTTCTCCTTACGCTTCGGTTTCGCGTATGTTGCACGCACATGAATGCTGCGGTCCCGTCGTTCATAGTCGTATTATACTCGATTCCCCCGAGTAGGGCCACGGGAAAGATACAGTCTCGTCATGATCCACTCCCTTTAAAGAGCTTATTTCATAGAACGAGAATAATAATTATAATAATAGTGGGTTATCGTAAAGCGCTCATGTTCGTCAGACTTGACACTCCTGGCGCTCCACATTATTACCCCGGCTTTAGCACGGCTGGTAATATGGCGCTTAAGCATTTCAAGGAATTAATAATTGCTTAAAACCACTGTATGCAAGAACATGTGGTAAAAGATGTGGTAAAAGATGTGGTAAAAGATGTGGTAAAAGATGTGGTAAAAGATGTGATAAAAGATGTGATGAAAAATGTGGTCAACTATTAAATTCCTCTTTCAAATGCATGGGAATTGGATTGTAATGTATGGATTATGGATGTAAAGCAGTACTGTAATGTCAATTCATAGTGTACATTATGGTCATTTTCACAGTAAAGGGTGTAACTCTGAAATTTGAACATTTTTATCTCTAGTGATCTCATAAAGCTACAGAATTCAAAGATATTTTGGCATATGAGTAACCTACTTGGGTGCTACCTTGGGTAGCATAGACATCTTCAGGGATTACTTCGTTAAATTTTGGCAGGCACATAAGTACCCTAAATGTGACCCTTTTGGTGTACACAAAATACATAGACATTTTTGTAAAGCCCTGCATTTTTTTCAGGAACAGTGAGGATTGTTTTTGTTATGCAGAATGTGAAGTTAGATGTTCAATGAAAAGTGCCAAAGAAGTTTAAACTGTAACGGCTCATCTATTTTTGAGAACAGAGTGTTGTAATTTGTCGTTTCGGAGACTTCATTTTCCGTTAACAATAGTTAACAAACTTCATGTGAAGAGCTCTGGTTTGAAAAGTGCTTTCTATCATTTCTTTTGTTCTTGATATAACACTTGATATCTATACTTCCAACTAATGACAAAATTTTTCTGAGCATGTTGCTTGTAAGAATTTTTTAAAAGTTTGACTGAGTCGACCCAATTTTCCGTTAGCTGATTTGAAGCCTCCGAAACAAACTATTCGGACAGCTTGTACAAATATGAATGTAGGAATTTATCCAATCATTATATCAAAATGTAGCATAAGGACCCCTTAGTCACTTGTCAATAAACAGCTTAGATATTCCCAACTATTAGAAAATAATAGACATTACAAACTTTCCGTTAGCACTTGAAGCCTCCGAAACACTTGAAGCCTCCGAAACAGCAAAAAGATTATTTTTCATTTTTTAAATACCTAGACCGATGTGTTTCATGTTAAATCTGCATGGCAATCATATGTTAGGATGTGCAGGCTCCCTTGAAGTTGAAAGTAAATAGATATCCAGTTAATTTTTTTCAAGACTTACTAATAACCAAAAAAACTTGTTTCGGAGGCTTCAAACTGTAGTTAACACCATATTTTTTGCTATTGTGATTTTATAGATAGGGGAATGTTTACAGTTTTCCTATTTTATGTTTGGTTTTGGTCTAATAAAGTACAGGAATGTGTTAGATGTTATTGGATTTTTATATTTTTAACGATTTACAATAGTCAGCATTTCAGAAAGAAATTTTACACCAGTGCTAGGAGTATTCACCCGTTTCAAACCTTGATAATGTAAGAATCATTTACCAAATAATAAAAAAAGTTGATACATATAAATCTTCCAAGTTTAATGAATATTTTAATATATAAAATATCAAAATGAATCACTATATTTTCCTAAATTATAAGACATCCTTAACATTTATCCAATTTGTTTCGGAGGCTTCATTTAGTGTTAACCACATGTATTATGCTCTTTGCCAACCCCTTAGGATCAAATGGCATAGGCCATGCCATCCAAAAACCATTTGTAACAGTAGGAGAGAAATTTGGTGGATAAAGAACCCTCTAGAATTGTTAGGGAAGCAGTGTGTACAACCCCTTTTAAGACAATGGAATAATAATAATAATATTCGGTTCTTTTATAGCACATATTGAACGTCTCTATGCGCTTCCAAATTTGAAAATTATTACCCCGGCTTTAGCATGGCTTCCATTACGGCGCTTAAGCATTTCAAGGAATTAATTCCTGCCAGGTAGCCAATTTACCTCACCTGGGTCAAGTGTGGCAAATGTAGATTAATGTCTTGCCAAAGGACATTAGTGCCGCGGCAGGACTCGAATTAATAGACCATGAAGATCTTGAAGATATTGACAAGGTTACAGCAACATGTGCTAGCAACATCTGATACTACATGTAGTTAGCATCTCTTCCAGACAGGCATGAACACTGCAGACAGTTCTCTCATTTCCTTACTGTTATGCACAAGAATATAGAGGTAAGAACTGTATATTGTGTCCTTTAATTTCTTTACTTGTACTTTTTTTAATGTGTCATTGTAATGGAACTGATGTGTGAAAGTTTTTAAAGTTTAGACTTGTCACTAAAAATATAGTGAGGCCTAGTTAAGATCTGTATTGTACATTGTACATGTACCTTTATCATACTCATTTCTTGTTGTTGTAAAGGTTGAGTGACATCCAAATATTGTTTGATTCCTGTTGATGTGCAGCCTAAACAAAAAAATGCTCCAAATCTCATTCATTTTGTGACATCATCTGTAAATCATTAGTGAGCTAACAAGAGACAGTGGTATGTATAATAGCTTAACCAGAGCTGATCACTTGTTTACAATAGACCATACAATACCAACATATGAGTTGCTATGTCAGAAGTGGTGTAGCATCACCAGGAAAAGAAAGGTAATGTGGAGGTATTTGTGAGCATGTGCTGAGCTGGAGAAAGTTACATACCAATTTCTCTTGTTAGCTCACTAATGATTAACAGATAGATGAATGAGATCTGGAATATTTATTTAGGTGGAGCTTAGCAGGTCTGAGAAAATTATTGTAAAATATTTTAAAATCTATGAAATATATTTATAACAAATTATGAGCTGTATGCAGCCCTGCACATAAACATGAATCAATTTATATTTGGATGTCACCTGACTTTTAAGGTTTGCCTCAGTACCAAATGTTTAAATTAGACTTCTGATATACATGTGTGTACAATGTACAGGTCTATGGCTATGCACAATGGTAAACCAGTAACAATGAATGAAATCCTTGTACATATTACAATTTTGAACAGGTTATTCCTGCAAATCCATGGGCAAAACAGATTAAAACAAGTCTGTCATTAATTAGTAATTAGTAATTAAGATTTGTGCAATGTACACATTAAGCATCCTTAGTGATGGTGCCCATATAGACTACTGAACTAGTTCTTAAAAAACACATGGATAAATAATAAAATATTATGTGATGCACTATGCAAATATACGTTCAAGATGTACTTTTAAAATCAAACAAATTCATTTTTTTTTTAGTGTCCAAGCTCAGATATACATGTATGTATGAACATTGTTCTGTGCAGTACAAACTGCTAATTTCCTATTTTCTTCTCCAATTGCAGCATCAAATGTGAGCGATTATGTTGCCATATATTTTGATGCACCTTCATCTAGCAGCAGGATAATGGGGTGGTTTTCATGGCTCCTGTAAGTATTACCCATGTTAGATCTCAGATTATTAAAAAAAACTTTTAACAGGATCAACTTTCTGTACGTGAGAAATACTTAGACAAAAAGATTTTTCTAAAATGTATATGAGCAGGTGTTGTGGTACTGAACAAAGTTAACAGGGTGAATTAAAATAAGGGACTGTGAGATATTTCAAGGAAGTGAAATGGATTCTGAAAGCTGTTTATCTGTGTTTTAATGAAAGTTTGTATTTACTATATTCTTATTTTGCTACTAGGTAAAGGCTTTGATTGATGACAATGTCAAAGTCAAATTCATGCGCCAGAACAGCAATGGTCTGTATGAATTTACAGAGGACTGTGAAGCCCATCAGCCTAAAAAAGATGTACCGGTAATACAGAAGATGACTCTACCAACCAGGACCCCTACCCCAGCAGGCAGAGCTTACCTTTATAATTTTTAAGAAGGAGAACTGGACATGTTGGCAGATAAATTTCTTTGAAATAAGAAGTAGATCACAATTGTGTTCCAGGACAAAAACCTGTAAATACTTACCATGCTATTGGTTTCAAATATATGAATGTCTGTGTAAATGTAAACACATAACAAACAAGTTCGTGGAAGCCACTGTGCGGAAATTTAATTCTTTGCACTAAGAATAAATGATGACAAAGACGCAAGTGAAGGGTAGTGGTACATTGCTATGAATTAACATAAATGGTTTCTATGTGAACAATTATTTTAAGTACTTTACTTACAGTTCAAGATTTCATCAAACCTTCAAAAGTAAGGTTAAATTTCGCTTTGTATATTGCCTTTGTAGTTGACAATATAGTGTGTTAACATGTTTGAAGCCTCCGAAACACTACTTTGAACTGATCCTATACATGTATATGTTTCCTGAATGTTTCAACTTTGATATGAGAAAAGTGATTTCCTTGGAAATTACATACTTGACAATATATTCCCTGAGTATCAGCACAGATTTGAAATCCTCATGGATTCTATTAAGTGACTTTACAATGTTTGTGTACTGAACATAAAACTCATCGTATTAAGTAAAGATAATTTGTAACATACATGTACCGTACTTTATATTAACAAGTATTTTTACTCTCTAAACAAATGTTTTAGGTGTTATATTAGTAATTTACCATATCATTAACAGTTTTAAGTTGAATTTTTCTTAATATGTTACCTAAGTAATGGACAACATTTTATGTTAACATGATTGAAGCCTCCGAAACAGGCATTTTGTTAACCTGAAGCCTCCGAAACACACACATAAGAAATTTTCAACTTCCTCATTTGAAATGCGATTTCTTTGGAATTTGCATGGTAATTAGCCCTCACTGAATGGTATTTGTAGAGTAATTTTTATTTTGCTCCCCCTCTTGGAAGATAGGTAAATTTGAAAAATTAAATGTCAAAGTCATATTTTATCTTGAATTTGACAAACGCATTGAATTTTTTTAAGGACCAAATAAGTTTGAACAAAAAAGCTTTATAAGCCTTTAAGTACATTAGAATAGCAAATGAAAAATTGCAATTGAATTATGTTTGGAGAACAAATGTTGTCATTTAAGTTGATAGAATTAAAATGTTGTTTTTGTTCAAATTTATCATATTTGTCACAGTTGTTCATTATTTTTCCAGGTTTCTCATGTAGTTTAAGCTCCAGAACCAAAAAAAATCCATAATTTAGACACTTATAGTACTAATTTTAGTAGAAATTATTATGAAAACATATTTTGAAATTTTGACCCTGTTTGAGAAAAGTTACACCCTTTACTGTGAAAATGACCTTATAGCATTGGAAGGTTAATAATTAAAAATCATATAAAACATTAATAATGGCAGAGCCCTCAGGGTAAAACTGAGCTACAGTACATGTACATGTACAGTGTATTAAGGCCATGTCACTATCAAAACCATTACTAAAACTACTGTGAACACAAGTAATGTTGAAAAGAAATTAAAATATGCACAACTACATGTAGGGACTTTCATTTGTTAGTGATTTTTCCATGATAATTACATGACTGTACATCCCTTATTTGTCACCAGTGTTTTCCCCTTTTATCCATTATTATGATTTTCAGTATAAACTTCTCAATTTATAGACATACCTACCCTAATCAATTCTGGTGTTAAAACTACGTTCATTATGACAGGTTGTATTGCACAGACTTTGGTGTGACTTGGTGTTAGGGTGTCTACTTTATTTCAAGCAATACTGTGTATCGGATTCAACAGTTTCTTTGACTTTGTAGACATTATTTCTACCATTGTTATCTATCTGTTTGTATTTGGGTGGACTTCCCCTTTAAAGCCCCACTGTCCTACTTGTAGCTACTTGCTCCCTCTACATGTATAAAGAAAACAATGCCTAATCGGTGACCATCGGTCCCCCATGATCCTCTTTTTCTTATGTTAATTGAGAGCCGAGTTGATGAGATAGCCACCTGTCATTGACCACGCTGTGTGGTCTAAACCCTCCCGGCCAAACTAGTACAGCCAGCCTCTAAAGTATCTGGATTTACGGTATACGCGATCAACTGAAACTCACTTCTTTTTTCTGATGGTACCCCGTCAGCAACGTGTACGGCACTGTGGTGATAGTAGCATTGGCGAAGCCGGTCAGACTGGCTAGGAGCAGTGTGAACATGATACCGTCCATGAATAGCATGATGAAGGTTGCACATGTGAACAAGACCATGCCAAACAGGTAGGTGCGAACAGCCCCCCACCGGGTGATAACAGCCCCTATGACCAGTGAGAACACAGCGGAGATGATGCTATGCAGCAGGAGACCGAAACTTCCCATACGAATACCTTGAAAAGGAAAGGAAGGAGAAAACAAGAGAAACAAGGGCTATTAAGATCAATATTACATTCTATTGGTTTGGTTAAATGAGATTTTTAAAAATCATCAAACATGCAGCTACCTGTAAGAGCTGAAGATGTTCAATTTACAGAGTAAAAGTAAATGTAATGACATAAAAGTACATTGGTAAAGATCACTATAAAAGATATTGAGAACTGAACAAGTACGGTATTGTTATTTGTTACATGTAGATGTACAGTACATGTACATGTACATTGTACTGTACATATGCGATTTACAAATTTCATTTTTAACATAAAATACTTTAACATGAAGTACACCCTTTCACGGTTAACGCTACCATTTTAAATTGCGAGTAAACATTGCATCCTCAATGTTTTCAGTTGTGCTCACATAATATTGACATGGGCGCCATTTTAAATTTGTTTACTTGTAATTTGATGTCAGCGCATGCGCACTCTTGTAACCGTAAAACGGTGTACTGTATTGCAGACTTGTACATTACAGTATGTACACAAAAATTGTAATTGTAAATTTGACTTTGAGTTGCCAATTTAGAGAGTTCAATGATTATTTGTTATTAAATTGCTCTTATTCACAAATGACACAATGTACATATACATGTACATGTATACTCTTTTCACACTTGTTTTGCTTAGCCCCGTACTTTGCTTACCGGTAGCCCCGGAGTGGCCCGGACTATCCTTAACCCTGGACTAACTTTTGGCTTTTCTCACTGCAATATTCCTTAGCCCCGTACTAGCCATGGCCATGGAATTCATTAAATTCGCTTCACTGCGTAGTCCCGGACTATTTTTCGTTTGTGTTCTCATTCATTTGCTTGGCACCGCAATTGCGAGGTTAGCCCTGTTATTTTGCAGGGTTAGTTAACCCCGTACTATAGGTGGGGTTAGCCCACTTTGGTAAATACGAGTCTGAACAGAAAGTGGAATAGGCTTAACCCCGGACTATAGGTAGGGCTAAGACCCCCCTTTATCCCCACCTATAGTACAGGGTTAAGCAAAATATTGCCAGTGTGAAAACAGTAGTAGTGCAACAGAAATGAACTCAAATTTTCCAGCGATTGTTGTACATGTACATTGTGCCCATGTATTTGTACTTCAGATCAAAAGATGAAAAATGAAATTTCAATATAAAAAAAAAGAGACCTACATTTAATTGCTATATGTGAGTTTAAATTTTATTAATCCAAGGCATCTTAGAATTTTAAAACCTGTCTGCACTAGTTTGGCCAGGAGAGATTAGACCTCCCTGCATGGTCACTGACAGGTGGTTATATTATCTCATCAAATCAGCTTCCAATTAACATAAGAAAAAGGGGACCATGTACATGTATGTAGAGGGTGCAAGTACATGCACATAAGTGCAGTGGGGCTTTAATAAGAAAAGAAATCTAGACTTACAAAGTTACAAGTATCCTTGTTAATAATTTTTGCATGAATTGGCTATAAGCCTGCGCCTGTGTTACAAACTTATGGGCAATGAGAGAGGGGATTATCGTATCCTTAGACTAGAATCTAGATGGGATTAGCTCATTGCCAGCAGCTTTCCTAAATCTTCCTTCACATCCTTTTCTACATTTCTCAGACAAAAAAGACAGCGAGAAAAAAAAGACAGCGAGAAACAAACACACAAAGAAATTAAACAAAGAAATAAATATACTGATACATGTAAATGTATATAAATAGATAGATATATGAAGAAAAACAAAATTAAATACAAGTATACATAAAGAAAGGAACAAAGTACTGAGGAAAAAATATGCAAGTAAATAAATGAATTAAAAAAATATATTCATGTAAATAAATGAATGACTAAATAAATGAATGACTAAATAAATGAATAAATAAATAAATGAATAACTAAATAAATGAATAAATGAATAATTAAATAAATATATATACTGTACACAAATTAATAAAGAAATGGATAACTAGATAAACAAATAAACAGATAATTATTTGATTAGGAATGTAGGATCCACTTTACCATTTTTCAATAATGAATGTTTGTATGCAAGAATTGGATAATTAACAATTTTACAGGGTCACTCTAAATTCCAAATTGTACTGGAATGAGGGAATAACTAAATAATTTTGTTTTAATTGTCATGTATGGTGTACAATGTACTGTGTGTACAAGCATTACAGTCTTTCCTGAAATTTTCACTGATCTCTCATTTTCTGTTTTTTAATGATAAAAGCCAACTTGATGCCAGGGTGGACTTGGATTTTAGGTATACACTCATTACACTGTAGGTCAACATCCACAAAGACTACTCTTTTGCTGTGAAATCTGGTGCACGAAAGCACCAAGGGACTACTGGGGGGCTGATTCCTCCTCGAAATGTCTTACTTCTTCAACATCCGCATCCCCTTGAAACATTTATTAGGCCTAAAACAACAAAAAATGGCCAAAACATGGGTCGGTCGGTCGGAAATCTTTTTTTTTTTTCTCCCTCTTTGGGCTGATATTTCTCAGTTTTTAATGCTTTAATATTTTTTCTCTCAAAAATAAACGGTAAAAAAAATAAAAAATAAAAAGCCCGCCATAGATTTCAAGATTTTTGGGTCGGACACAAAGGACAATACAACATCTTTTTGTTGTTGTGGGGGGGCCTTTTAGAATGAGATGCATTTCTATATGATATCCAAGATGTTAGACTTAAATGATGGTTTCAAGAAACTGGCTCCAGAGCCCTAAAAGACAGAAAACAATCAGACTTTCTTACCTTCTTCATAAGCTCTTTTGACTAGAGAGCCGTCGACTGCTTCGGGATTGCCACTGAATATCGATTCACCCATGTAGTCCGTGAAATATAAGCGAAAGCCCATCACTGCTGTGCACGTCATTAGGTGAGCCATCCACAGCGTCTTCATAGCCTTTGGCATCGTCCTTATGCCCTCAAGGGTGGCCGTAATGGGGCTGAGGTCAATCTTTGGTCTAGAAATGCACGCGAAAAGAGACGAGCACATGGCCTTCACACGAAGGCATATCCTGGAAGGGACACGATAGGAGAGAGTCTTCTGAGTTGCTGATATCATATAAGGTACTGATGCAATGGTGGAACCATTTGCAGGCTTTAGTACTGGCTTTCCGTTCAGAGTTGGATGAGGGTTGGCAGAGGTCACTTCAATGATGTCTTCGAGTGAAGCATCAAGTAATGGAGGATCGCGCGCAATGTAAGTCGATAGAATAAAACAGAATGTGAACAGGATGAGCAGTAGAGAGAACAATGTTCTTTCGTCTCCTCCTAAGTAAGAACCCAGGACGGTTTCGCTCCAATTAACTGACACAATCCAGTACCCTAGACACGCACCCAATGACATCATCAGCGAGAATATTCCAAAGCTGCGGTTACGTTGGGTTTCCGTTTTGCAGGGGTCCGACAGGAGTGACTCGATGGGCGTGTAGCAAACCTGAGAGCAGAAGTCTAGAAGAATCACACATGCTGCTAGAAACATCAAGCCGAATTGCTTCTCCGGGAAGTAGGGGGTGAAGTAGGCAGTGATCAGCTTCGTGTTTGGAAGAAGGGTCAGCGAAACAATGATTCCTAGTGAGAGCACGGCGATGTAGGGTCGACGTCGCCCAAACCGACTTTGGCAACGATCACTTGAAGTGCCCATTACAGGGAGCAGAAACAGGGCCAGGAACGGTCCCATGGCCATGACGGTGCTCATCCCGCTTTCTGAGAAGCCAGCTCCGAGCAGCAGGGGCGGGAGATAGCTGAAGGCCGCAGACGAGCAGAGTTCGGTTCCTAACGTTATCAGGTTCACCATCGTCAAATACCGATAGCTGAAGATCGAGTTGTCAGTTACAACGGAACCCATCTTGTCAACAATTCTTCAACTCAAAAATAGAATAAATATAATTCAAAGACTTCTAAAAATCAAATTGAGCATGTCAATAAATAAAAGTTTGCCAAAATATATCTTCTGTAATAAATAATTATTTATATATTTGTTTTGCTTTAAAATTGATCTTGTCATCTCTGTTCAGCTAATTAAATATTCATCTTTCCCTTTCTGTAGGATCAATAATGACTTTAGCTTCTCTCTTGAAATACAGGCACAGGCTTTTAATACTGCAGGATTTTAGCAAACACACAGTGTATGCACCTTCTTCACATGTATTCAAGAATTCAAAATTTGTTTTGCTGGCCATATCTTCAGAGCGCATAGACCACAGTGTGTCCATAAAGTCGGCAAACTGTGGTACAAGGTCATTTTCTATAAAAGTTGTACAAGGTCATCTTCTAAAGTGGTAAAAGGTCATCTTCTAAAGTGGTGCAAAGGTCTCTTGCAGACTACGTCTAATACTACTGTACATGTACATGCTACGTCATCTTTTTCACCAAAGTACATGTACAGGCGTGGTGCACCTAGCCAAGAGTTCACGGTTGTAGGGTCAATCACTCAGGTGCTATGTACAAGGTATCGCCTGGCTGCAAGATGAGATGTGCAGGCATAAAAGTTTGCAACAGATCTGTATGAAAAAGACAAAGGAAAGGGAAACCAAAACGTTAATATTTACATAAACAGTTCTTTTATAAATGTAATGCTTCCTGGGAGAAATTTCAATAGCTTAAACATATTTGTGGCTTACACCCAGTAAATAAGATCGATTAATCGATCTGTAATTGAAAAACAAGTCAGAAAAAATCTTGGAACCAGCGGGATTTGAACCTGCCATCTACTGGTAGAGTCGCTGCCCGGCAAGCAGTAGATGGCAGGTTCAAA
Organism: Strongylocentrotus droebachiensis; assembly: GCA_035222895.1. NCBI lineage: Eukaryota > Metazoa > Echinodermata > Echinoidea > Camarodonta > Strongylocentrotidae > Strongylocentrotus > Strongylocentrotus droebachiensis. The sequence continues at coordinate 19,150 of JAVYIG010013554.1, forward strand.
TCCTGCTGGTTCCAAGATTTTTTTCTGACTTGTTTTTCAATTACAGATCGATCAATCAATGTTATTTACTGGGTGTAAGCCACAAATATGTTTAAACTAAACAGTTCTTGTTTATCACATAAATGATCAAGGAAGATTTCATAATGTTTAGATAAAGAGAGGAGAAGCAAATTGCAACAGGGACGTGTTTATCAAAGAAACAAGGTACATGTAAATGACATATAAATGTCAAGTATTCACCCAACTTGGAATCAAGAAAATATTTCCATTGGTGGTTACCAACATATTCAAATTTTATGCATACTTTTAAAACAAAGGACCTTGATAACCTGAAAACTTGCCCAAGGCTTGACTGACATAGCAACATGTAATATATGCAGACAGGATTCCAAGTGTTGTAGTTCATTATAAGGTTAATGGAATATTAAACTCATCACTAGGTCCCCTAGAAAGAAACATCCATAAAAATATGTCTAATAGTAAACCGGCCTGTTGGGTTGAGATAATGTACAGTACATATTGTACTACAGCTTTAATGTACAAATCCCCTGCCTGGATATTCGTTCACAAAAAATAACACATGATGTAGCCCCTAGACAGTAGTTGTCCCAAAAGTGTGGTTGTCCTGGGCGATACTAAAGAGTTGAAATTGATCCAAACAGAAAATATTTGAATTATTTCGCCCTTACAAAATCTGGGTCCACCTCTGAACAAGTTCATAATGTTCAGTGGACAACTCTGAGTTATTAAGAGAATTATACAATTTCCTACATCTCTTGAGTACTGAGTTAATTGCAATAGATTTTTAGTTACATGTGATGAATTAATCATATCTGTTATTAAAGACAAGTGCAGTTGTTGTCACCCTTGCCATTAGGGACTTTTAGATTGAGTGGACGAGAACACAACGAACGCCGACTGATCATGCGTGTCAACGTACTCAACTGCCATGTTGACTACAATTAGAAATCATTCAGATCGACGATATACATGCATGCAGGAAGTGACGAACAAAGAAAGAGGACAAAATATACAGTTCCTCATTCTATCCTCAACAATAGGCCACTTTCGTAATGTAACCAAATTTAAAGCATAAGTCTTTGTAAAGTGCCTCAATACAAATTATTTTATTCACCTGATAAGAATAATAGTATTTCAATAGACAGAATCCGAACTGCATACATTAGTTGCTGCCAGGTTGGACAAACGTTATTGCTTGACCTGAGTAACTGTATATTGTATGCACACGCGGCATATACCAGTACCGTACTAGATTTGGAAAATCAAGGTTGACGCATTCTCGATCGCCGACTTAGACGACGTGATGCATGCGCAGTGCCTTGACGTCACACGTTACAGTCAAAGCTGTCGACGTGCAAATCTAAAAGTCCCTAATATCTTAAATTTAAGACACACATTACGCTTCTACTCAGCAATAATTATAATTATCAGGCATTCATAATAATAATCATTTGATGATTAAATGATAATTAGACCATGGGCCTACACAAAATGGGCATTAGACAAACTGGGAAATGGAACGACTGGACATTAAACTAAAAGATCAAATGTGTAGTGGACTTGTAGGAAATTAGCCTAAATGGAAGTGAGACAAAATTTCATGTTCTTGATGTGGAATTTACGAAAAGTCTAGAATACTTGATTTTTGCTTTTGAATATATTCTATTATAAAAGGCTAGATGGCTCTCCATAATTTTTAGGTCCAACTTAAGAGTTAAGTTCGACTTAGGATCTTTGTGAAACACCCCCCAGGTCTCATACAGACTTTAAAAGAGCCCCCGTGGAGCCCCTGGATATGGTCCAGGAATCCTTTGTGACTGTGAGTGTGAGGTCTCCCTTTTTGTCTACTCTCCATACAGTCTATCAATTACTGTGATCATTTTTGCAGTAAGTTGTAAGCAAATAATAACTGGCCTTGGCGTGAATTTGCTTTTTGATGTGATTTTGCTTTAGGTTTGTACGTGAATGCACCTCAATGAAATTCAATACACATAAATATACCAGTACATGTAATGTCAGTACCTTATCTACATGTACATTGGGGGCTTGTGTATGTTTACCAAAAACAATGCCAAGGACGAACTGCGCTATAGATATCTTCAATTCAATATTGCCATGAAAATAATGTTTTGAGTTTGATTGTATATTACTATGTATTGTACCTGCACTGGCTTTCACAAGTGATTCCAAATAATAGTAGATTATCATTGAGAGTTTGAGACATCGACTCAAATTCAATGTTCTGGACTGAGTAAAGCAAGTGGATATGATTAATAAAAATCTGGTTTGTAGACAAATTTGTAAAAGAAAGATCATTGACAAACTGAAGCACACATACACAATAGGCCCATTGAAATTGCAGAAAAACTCATTTCAATGATTTCCTTTTTTACACAACTCCAAACAAAACAACTGTTGGTGTTAAAACTGTTAATTCTTTGTTTTGTTATGTTTCGTTTTTGTTTTATTGTGGCTTTCTTTTAGGTGAGTTGTGCGCATGCGCTACTTGTCGCTGAGGGAGGAGATTAACGTGGGCGAAAAAATTGAATAATTCACATGTACCCTGCAAAAACTGGCGGAGTTTCAGCCAGCTAGCTTTTCAAAAAAGATTTGATTTGGATTTTTTTTTCCATCCTGTTTATGGGTGGTTGCCTAGCAATTTCCACAAAAAATGGAACGTGAGAAAAACCAATGCTTTTGGCTTACAGTGTAAATATCCCTAAATGTTGACTACTTTGCCCACTTTGATCACCTAACTGTCTCAAACAAGTCCAACATTTACTTCCTCTTTTTTGTACATGAGAGGCTAATTTGTATCTTAAATGTAATTCTGCAAAGACTAGATAACAAAAGGAGCTTTAAAAATGTCATGGTACTTTTGAAATCTACATGTACTCTTTAAGTACCTTGTACATGTTTTCAAACAGCATTCAACAAAACAATTTTGACATGAACTGTAAAGTGTTAAAAAAGGAAGAAATGTTTCAATGTAAATCATCTTTCTTGGTTTCTTTCTACCTATTGATTCTATTCCATTTCATCATGGGTCTGTTTTGCATCATTCTTTATTAGGATCCGGTATTAAACTTTGTTTCAGATTCTGAAACAAAAATCCTGGATTTAGCTCATGCTGCAATGATAATTATAATCTTTTAGGTCAGTCAGGAACTCCATGAGTTTTACAAGCCGATCGCCTGTCTGATTATCAAGACAATTATGATTGGAAATCAAAACCAAATTTGGTGTTTTCCTAACGGTTTTCCTAACACTACAGTCTATTGGGGAAAACGAATATGGTAAAACCGGTCACTCAAAGATTTTTAATTTTTTGAGGCACTTCTTTAATCATTTTGAATTGAAGCGCAACTTTTTAGAGCTTCAATATTACACCATATCACAGTCACTGATACCACGTACATGTAGGGCCGGCCGTGCATCTCAGATTTAACATTGTTAAACGATGTCTTTAAAAAAGAGAGAAAGAAAGATGAATTACACCTTACTAATTTAACCTCCTCTTCACAATCACTCAGTGTCGGAAGTCAAAATGGATGCCAGCATATGTAATTCTACTGGTACTCATATTTATCGACAGTTGTGTGATATGTTACACAATACCAGTAACACGGCTGTTTGTAATGCCGACATACCCTGCCTTTTGCAGCAATTTCAAAGAAATTACGACCTAGTACTAAACATGTACCTGCAATATGTTTTACATCTTTAGCTTTCCACAGAAGCATACCGGTAATTGTTAATGAAAGATCAAATTTCCAGCAATGATGTGCGTGACTGTATAATTATTTTTATTAAATAACCCTTACAGAAAAGGATTTATTTTAAGGGCTAATTAAATTGATGAAATTGTTCCTCACGTTGGCAACAATAAAAACATTCCTTTAATTTCTACATGTACATTGTTAATATTGTTATATCGTCTGCCTTATTGCAATAGGGCCTTAAACTGATTGTTGGGGTTATTGAGTTAATATTAACATCACCTAGCTTGTACATGTAGATAAAAATTCTCTTTAAAATGACGTGCTTCACTTGTTGAACTTTGATTTATTTATGAAGATAATTATGAATTTAAAAAGGCCCTAACGCGTATCGCATCTTTTTCCTTACGCCAAAAGGGCCTTAACCTACACAGCAAAAATGTTATCAATGACAGATTATTTCGTTATTTCTATTTAATTCAATAAATATCAACAGAAACACCATGAAAATACACTATTAGTCTACAATGGACACAATATAATCACTGAAAATATGTACTAACTATTAAAGTTAGATGTGGATGCATGAAATGCGACTGACTCGTGAAATACATGTACGCAGATGTCAACGTATGGGACTGTAATGAAATACATGTACGCAGATGTCAACGTATGGGACTGTAATGAAAATAAACAACGAGAAAGGTGTCCTAAATGTACGATCTCGTAAAACTTACTTCACTGAAAGCTGCATTATATTCATAAAAATATTCAGATATCAAAAATACTTTTTCTAACATTTTAATTAATCAGTTTTCGTGATTCAGTAGCAGTAGCAGGGGCTTTCTGGCAAACCAGAGGTGTGGCGAAACAAGAAAATTTCTTTATGCCAGAAGGGAGCTCGCTACAATAACGGCAGGATAGCGCCCTTTTGGCATAAATACGCTACATTCAAGCCAAATGCCAAAAAGTCCATAACATGTTTTTTTGCACATAGCATGAAAAGTTGAAAACTTCTGAATAATTTAAAACAAATTTAATACACTTCACTTAAAACCTAATATATTAACATATTTATGCAAATTGACTTCAAAAACAAAAAAAATACCACAAACTTTTGATTTTTAGAGAGGCCAAAACTTTAAACTTGATTATCTCGGAATGGCCAAAAGCAGTTACCAGTAAGGCCCTTTTGGCATTCATAAGGCCGACGATATACATGTATTCATTTTTTCAGTTCCTACATGTACATAGCATCAAACAAAAATGGATGCATATCTAGTATTTTATCTCTCATGGTTTCGTTGTACGATAATGTAGATATGTTTTGTGAATGGATATTCGTTTCCATGTATCCTTGATCATTGTAAACACATACATTTCAGCTTTAGCTGCAGCATGTGCATCATTGTACTGTTTTTCGAAATAAAACCTTGAATTGAATTGAATTGAAAAACCGTTTCACAAAACAATCATAAGTCATCCCAGGAAAGCTTCTAGGGGCTGCTGCAAGGGATTACAAGTTCAAGTACAAGTTCAAGTACAAGTTCAAGTACAAGTTAAAAGGAATGTTAAATTTCATACACTTGTTTCAATGGGAAGTCGGTGAACTTACGACAGTTTCGTGAAACGATGCACTGGTAAAAAATCTAAGAAATTCTCTGATATATGTATGCGATGATTCAACTTTAGGGGAACCAGGCGTTATATTCTGAAAATAAGTTTATCTCTTGCACATAAGAAAAATGATGTTACTTGTAAAATAAAAGTGCAGCGGAACAAACACTTAGCATTGCTGTTTTGTGGACTCTGTGGAGACATTAACCAATGAATATTGAGAGCTGTCCTTTATAAATTTTGATTTGTTAAATAACAATTACATTAGTTTACTATTAGAGATAATATCACTTTCAAAATAACACCCATGTCGTTGTTTTCATCACATGGAGCTCTTTAAACCTTTTTAAGAGCAATTCAAAAAGCTTTTGGCAGTTACAACACTAAAAATTCCTGTATTTTTTCAACTGACAGTAGCCTGACTTTCCCTGTCATTTTCAAACAATGTAAAGCACAGGCCCCATACTTTGTTTTGTGTACAAACAATAATACTCATTCAATGCACATGTATGTAAAATGTACAGTGTACATGTAGATCGACTAACGCGAAGACTTGTATCTTTTCTCTTACAGATAAACTCCAGTTCTGGTAAAAAAAAGAAAATTAATTCTCACAGAATCAAACGAAACTTACACTGAATGTTCAAAATTACAAATAAATGACATGTGCCAAACAATTTTGGAAGAAAATGTATACTGGCCGAGTGATGAGCATAGAAAGACAAGGAAATCAAGGTAGTACTAGCCCTGACACCATGTGTGTTGTCCCATATATAGCTTTCTGTGTACAGCAGGGCTGCCAACCTTTGGAAAGAGTTTGGAGTGAGACATTGCGAGGGAGCGAAGCGACCAAGCCCGAGGGCGCGGAGCGCCCGAGGGGGGGATGGTGTGGAAGGGGGGTGTCCCCCCTTCCACGGTAGGGAGCTTTTACAATTTTGCAATTTAAATGGTGCAATCTGGTGCATACTTTAACCCTGATTCCACAAATACATAAGGCATGATTCATAGGTTAATTGATTTCATGAAGTATACACTGACCTTGAAAAAATACAAAATTCCACATTTCCACACTCTTTTTGGAAAAAAATTCAATCAAAATGTCGTTCTCAATAGAATACACAGAACATAGTTAATATAACTGCCATATCAATTATATACAAGCACCCTTCCAAAATCATTCTTACTCTCGTATAAACGATCGAAACCATGAATTTCAATATTTCAAGACAAGAGTTTAAACTCACCTGTACCGGCTGAAGCCTGAAGTACTGTACCATATGGCCGATCTGGTCGTAGAGGGCTAAAGAGGACGGCCCAGGCCCATTATTCGATCGCAAACACTGAGCCACCCGAGCCGGGCCGGGCTGGGGGCCGGGCGCGATGTACAGCGATGACAGGCCATGGCATCGACACTCGCTTGTCGTGTCTCGCACAAAAACCCCGCTTCATAGTAAAGTGACGACGTCACTCGCACACGCAGGATAAGCCAATCGCAATTCACTATCTTGTCTTTGCGCGGCAAACCGAAACCAATTTGCATTGATAGTTTAGCTTTGCGCATGTGTGGTTAAAAAAATGTTGAAACTTTCGGCAGGGATATTGAATATCCGATATAATAGACATTTTTTTTTTTTTAGTTTCTATTTTCGGGGTTCAGCGTGAGAGTTCCTATGATCAGCGTGAGAGCTTGAGAATGGGGTGAATTGCGTGAGACTCACGCAGATTGCGTGAGAGTTGGCAGCCCTGGTGTACAGTGCTTGTTACTTTACCAAGACTCGGTCAAATTTATTATGATTTTGATGACTCCAGAACCTTGCAGTGCACACCAATACTTACATGCTACATGATCAACTGTTTCTGATCCTTTCCACACCTTTTCTTTCACAATTAATGCAATCGCATTACCAGTACTAAAGTTTATCTTTAATCAATATTTACACATCTCTTACACTTGATCCTTGCCTTTGAAATTACCTGATAACAATTCCATTGTCTGTCTGAGTATTAATAGACGATACAAAAAATTCCTAATTCCCCCCCCCCCAAAAAAAAATCATATTTTTTATTAGTACTTTTCTCTTTGCTAGACTGTGTTCGTCGACATTTGAAGAATAATGCACCAGTACATTTTACAAACATTTTGTTGAATATGCAAGAGTTCATCATGAATGATCGCTCAATGAACCAATGAGTGGCATTGTATTTCGTATGGACAATTGGTTGAATTGAATATGCATGATTTTGTCATGATTGGTGTGTTCGATGAACCAATGAACATCCCGACCCACATTGCTGATGTGAGATGCTTGTAGGAAACTTCACAGAAGAGAATGGGCAATTGTAAAATACAATTAAAAATAACAATTATCAAAGTCACAAATTTGTGAAGGTGCAATCAATCAAACACAAATTGGCAACTCTGTGATGTATCTTGCAAGGTAATAGTATTTACTGTAAATATTTAATATCCCATTTGATTTGCCAGACATCAGACACACACCGGCATGAGCAATGTGTACATTTAGATTTACAAGGGTTCAAGGCTCAAATATTAAAGGTAAAGACCAGTTATGGTCATGCGATTGCATTGTGAAAGAAACGTTGTGGAATCGCTCAGAAAAGGTTGATCATCTAGCATATAAGTATTGGTGTGTACTGCAAGGTTCTGGAATCATCAAAATGATAAGAAAATTGGCCTAGTCTTGGTAAAGTTACAAGCACTGTACACAGAAAGATGTATATGCACTACGCAACACGTGCACAATATCTTTCTGGTCCGGATAAATATAATAATTTACCAAAGATATCAATGAGTAGGCGGTTTCCGGCAAAATTTGTATCATCACCTATTAGTCAAAACACATTCTTTCACATGATTGGTAATAAGAGCTTCCTTTTCATTTTTTGAGAGGGGGGCGTTTTCCAAAACTGGTCTATACCTCTAAATGTTGTTAAAGATATTACCAAATTTCTAGATTAATTCATTAATAGTGCATGGGTAAACTGAATTTCATTACAGCGAATTTCATGTAGACTAGACCTCACACAAAGAACTTTGCGCATTGAGCGCTGTACAGTGAGTTTACGCGCTCTCATTGGCCGATCCCCTCGAGTGGCTTTGAATTTAAGTGAGAGAGGGCCTACTTAACTTAAGTTCAACTTAAGTTCAATGGCAAAGTCAATAAGTAATATTACGTCACACCACACAGATTTTGACATGTCCTGCTTTAAACAGGTGACGCACTTCACTGTAGCACACACAGCATTGCATACACATAAAATAGCAAAATCAACGAACATCTCAGAATAAATTTCCAGTTTGAACCTTAAATATGATGAAAATGAGAATTGTTCAAACTTAAAAAATAGTTGTTTTTAACTTAAAGTGAAATACTTAAGTGATCAAATCATATACGGTATTTGCCGGCGATAAGGCCGCACCGCCCCATAGGCCGCACCCCAACTTTGACATTTCAAAGAGGGAAGAAAAAAAAAGGAAAAAAAAAAAAACGGACAAAACAAAATAATCATCATTTTCTCGAAAACACTATTTTTGTTTTAAAAACTGATACCAAATTCATAAATTTTCTTATAATTTGCCGGAAGCTTAGATAAAAAAGTGATCGCAGGCAGATTTGGTGTCAGATTTATACCCCTACCACAATGTACGGTGTAATGCGAAACGGCATGAAATGGAAAACAAAATGGCGACTTTGGATGGACGTTCGCGTCAGCTCCGTTAAACGGTCCCTTCCTTTACTTTTGCAATGCATTGGCACGATTATACCTTTTTTCTCATCATGAATGCGAGATCAGGGGGGTGTTTCACAAAGATCCTAAGTTGAACTTATCTCTAAGTTGGACTTAAAATTCATGGGAAGCCATTAGCATCCTTGAAAATATTTTGTAATTTTTTTTCAGAAGGCATAAAATGTTGATTCAAATCATTCATATTTTCTATTATCATGGGAGATTTCATGTTCTTGATGAGGAATTGATGAAAAGTCTCAAATATTCCAATTTTTGCTTTTGAATATATTTCAATTTAAGGCTTCAATGGCTGTCCATACTTTTTAAGTCAAACTTAGTGTTAAGTTCTACTTAGAGTCCCCAGGGTACATAATGGCAATAAACACAGCTCTTGCAGCAAAACAAACTGCCGAAAACATAAACATAATAAATCATAGAAAGTTTAGTATGAAATGAAAGATAACAATGTCATTCTTCTCATCCAATACAATTACAAATCATGAAACAAAAATCTAATCAGCCCATCAAAAGATCACATTTCGTCCCTGTTTTCACGAAGTGACGGTAGTGAGGAAAATCGCACATATTTTCACTTTTGATTTTTTTGCATTTTTGGACATCATTCACTAATACCTTGAACCTCACAAAATTTCAGATCATAATAATGTCTAATTATGTCACTATGACGATGACGTAAACAAGAAAATACCTAGCAAAAGGATTTTCTGTTTTCACGAAGTGACGGCCAAGTACGCGCTTAACAGCCGTCAATTCGTGAAAACATCGTTTGCTCTTTTCCTGCTTTTAATATTTTCACGAAGTGACGGTAGTGAAAATTTCGCAGTTTGGAACAGTCACAGACCATGTAAAGGTGAGTTTTTAAATGTTTTTTAAAGGTTAATTAATGTGGTACACTCTTTTGATTCATTCTGATTCTCTGTAAGCCATAAATATGTCCATGAGCACAGAAATGTGTGAAAAATACACCGCCGTTCCACATATCGCCCCGTATACTTATTTTCATGTAAGTGAATAAAGGAGTGATGTATCATGTGATCCAAAACTAAAAAGATCAACTTGTCTTAACAAATATACATCTAGACTAAATAACTTAAGTGGAGAGTCTTTCTTATTTAGCTCCACACCAAATAGTAATGCTATTAGGTTCTTTTTATATCTGCCTAAGTTATAATTTTGAACAAAGTTTTACAGAAAGAAAGTTAGATAGGCCTAGAATGAGACTGAAGTAATCATGAGTAGTCTACCTTTTGGGGAACAATGTCTACACGTTTAGCTTAGTTTCTCTCATTATCTGTACTCTGTGTCTGTTATATTCAAAGGCAGCACTTTAGTACCCTTGGTCCCTCACCCTATACAACAATTCTTTTAAACAATTGTTCTTGATACCAGCAAATGTTGCCCAACTCCACTTCGTATTTTAAAGAATTTTCCAAGCAAGCACCATACCAGATGATGTACATGTCTCACTACCAGTACCTACACTTCAGTGGTAATGACATTATGATGATGTTTTTGCTTTCACTTTCAGATGCAGTAGATACAATTTTCACTTGTATGAAGGAAGCACTGGGAAAGTACATCTACTTTTCAAGAATGCCACAGGCCAGAAACAAATCTAGGTGAGAATAGTTTCATGATCTGTTCAAGAAAATCACACTTTAGCAGCAAAGTACTAAGCACACTCACTGCGTATGTGCATTGGGGTGGTTGTGTTTGGTAGGGACAATTGGAAAATCTATTTTGGGGTAATAGGGGCAATTGAAAACTTCTGTTTGGGGTCAGTTATGCCTAGTAATTAATTTGATGTACAAAAGATAATATTGGATTCATTTCCTATTTTCCTTACCTCTGCTTGCAAATAAATGAAAGAAAATAACTTGTAATTATTTCTTTCATTCTACAAACTTAGATTGGATACAGGGACCGACATGCTGGTAAGATGAGTCCTTGATACTTCACTGAACACAGAGCTGCAGAATTTGACTTGGCATAGTGACCTAAGAGTGGGAGCGGTATGGAACCGTTGAAGCAATTCACCGAACACGTACAGTCAGAGCTGCATGTGTGACTTGGCATGGTGATCCTTTAAGTCTCCTGACGGCTCCGATTGCGATTCTGATGATGACCCATTGTCTATGCTTCTGAGCGAGTCAAAAGGTATCTTCTTTCCTTCTTGATTGTTTCCCAATAGTTAAAATTTTAGATATTCTTAATTGCTTTTAATGCTTAGGTCCCTTAAGGGAATGAGTGGTCCTATCGAGGTCAGCATCTAATTTTTTGTTTAATCCTTAACAAAAATTGCCAATACTAAGGTGATACCAAATAAAGTATTTAATTCATTAAGAGCCTCTTTAAAAGTTGGTACCAAAACTACACAAAATAATTTCGCCCAATCATAATGCACTGTAAAGTTTCCCTTTCATAATTGAAATTCTGATAATGGTTTTCTATTGATTGTTCTTTCTCTTATTTCCTTTTGCTTTCACGCAGTCTAGATGAAGGATCTTCGCTGCTTCAACCACTATTGCTTGGATGACATACGTGTGAAGAAACTTGAAGAACTGTTGTTGAAGAGCATGCTTGAGAAACTAGAATCAATTACATGATCGTTTTGACAATGTTTCAATGTTCCAATACCTCAATCTCTCTTTTATACTGTTTTATTTTAAACATTTTAAATATCATAAACAAAGCAAACTCCACTCATAATTGTAATTGTGTGTTGTAATCGCAATGAAATGGATTGATTATAAAATCAATGAATTGATTTAAAGCAAACTGGTAACATTGTCCATGATTTCTGAAACAATGAACTGAATAGTCGTACAGGTGTCAGTTTTCTGTTACAGTATTGCAATGAACTCCTGCAAACATAAATCTTTATTATTCAAATGTATAGCTCAGAACAGCTATTTATCAGGTATACCTACCTCAATCAGTAATGCATATTAGAGTTTTCGATTCCAGTTCCATGAATCCTCATATCGTATCTTTGTATTGAGGAATTTGTTTATCTATTTTCTTTAAATGTTTGTATTCACAGGGGTTGATGCCTTCATTAGAACATGAATATAAGTTACATTTCCACAATTGATTTTTCTTTCAAAACACAATGTTACTAGTTCACATTTAATGTTTATTTTTACTTCTATAGTCATTCTCATCATAATTGTATTTGGTACTTCAAACTATCTTATAATCATACAATATAATCATAATGTTGCTGTTTTGAAATTTATCTGTTTGATGAGAAATGAAATTGTTTAGTCAAATTGATATTTCCATGTTTATCATGCATTGTTCAGCTGATAATTGTTTAGTCAGAGATTACATGTTTGCCTAGGTGAAGACAACCTTTTAGCATTGGTAAACTTTGTAGCGTTTGAGACTGTGTACTAAATTTTATTGAAATACCCTAGAAAGAGATTGTGTAAACTGACTTGCTTCTGAAACTCTACTCACAAGATATTAATGAAAAACAGTAATGAACAAAAAAGTAATGATTATGATTATATTAGTCATATTTCCCATTGAAAAAACTGTGCCATCTTTTTTTTCAAGAACTGCCTCGTTTTGTTACGATCAACATGTAAACCTTTCAGCCAGAACAGGATAACCATGGCGTGCAAGAAAGAGACTATACCACACAGTACTGTTTTGAATACCTCTTTTGTCTTCAGGTAAAAAAATCTGTGCAGATAAACCTTTAAAAAAAAAGAGTTTATTTAGCAACCAGTATATTTCAGCATGCTAATGATATAAAATTTCTTATTCATTTTGTTTTGGAATGGTATTTTGAATATAGATTTATTTCTTTGTTGACTTAATCATACATGTAGTACATGTATGTCAAGCATTTTGTATGTCACATGACATATGACATGGCATTTATTTGCTATGATTGCTGAATAAACATGATAACCAGGACATGTATGAAGAATAAGTTAACGACATTTTAGCATATTAAGCACTGTATAATGTGCTAAATAACCTTTGTATTCCGTGGCTGTATACCTGATGAGTCTTTTCCACAAATTTCTAAATGTACATTATAAAATGCAATATAGTATTGATGATAATTGATGATGATATGTTTGGTATGAATTATTTAATATTTTTAATTTATTCTCCATTTGCCACTTGCTGTTCTGGTTCCAAATGTTTGAATTAAAACTGCTCAGTCAAAATTCATTTTCTGTGTTTATATTGCAGAGTTGAGTAGTTAACTACAGATTATGGTCAATGATCAATACTGAATCTTTTTCCTTCATTCAAAAATATTTCTTAACATATTTGCTTTATTTCCTATATGAAAAAAATATATTTAGCTAGGCCCCTCTCTAAAATTTTAGAAATTCCTCATAGTAATAGAGTAGCAAAAGCCCTAATATCACCCGCATGAATTTCAACAAGAAATGGCAGAATTTGTGTGATATTAAGGGATATGGAGGGGGTAAAGAGAGAGAGGGAGAGAGAGAGAGAGAGAGAGAGAGAGGGAGACTACTTGAACGTGTTCTTAAGTGGAAAGTATATAGTAACTTTAGTGCAATCTTTAGTTCCTTCTACATACAATATACCTGATAATTAAACCTCAAAGAATATTGAATACATATCCATTTTTAGCTTAAGATTAAAGAGAATAGCTTGTTAATCATTTTAAAAGCACTTTGTGCCAATATCCATCTGTGCTATTGATAGTTAATTTATTGTGAGCCGTAGCTTCGTGAACAAAAACTGACATCATACATCTAACATCATAATTATACAAAGAAGAAAAGGTGCTCTTATTTTATCCATATATCTATTAAACAAGTAATTTTAACGTATTTCAGTGTCTATCTCATGAGATTGCTTGACACAAGAAAAATCCCATATGTTTTATACGCGCTCGGCTACGAGCCGTCACTTCGTGAAAACAAAATACAAGCGTTCTATGTGATTTGTGTTTTCACGAAATGACGGTTAAGTTAAAAGTTCATACAGAGACATGGCAGTTTATTCTTATCAATAAAATAAAACAGCTACCAAACGAGGAAAATGTACTCTATCTCTCAGTTCGCATTATTGTATCTGTACGTCAATTAAACAAAACGTTTTGCCGTATTTAGTGTCCATTTCGAGAATTCCATCCACGAGAGAAAAATCCCATATGTTTTACGCGCGCGGCTACGTACCGTCACTTCGTGAAAACAAAATCACAGCGCGTCCTTGAAATTTCGTGTTTTCACGAAGTGACGGTAATGTTTACAGCTCATTTCCTCAAAAAATATAAGAAATAATGGAAATATTTAAAGATAGAACTAAACATTGAGATATTTTCTATCCCAGGATATAAAATTTATTTGCCTTTGATAAATTAAAGAGGTTGAGATTATGGCTTGAACCTTTGAAAGCGATTTATTCAAAACTAACTTTCTTTTAGTTGCGCGCTCTACCGTCACTTCGTGAAAACAGGGACGATTTGCGTAGCCTGGTCATGCTGGTAGGCTATTCAAATGGTCTCCAATAGTTGAATAGGATCCGGGCTAACTCGGACCAGGGGACAACTCGGCCCAGCTGCAAAAACTGTCATTTTTGTCATTTTACCCTAACTCTAAGTCTAACCCTAACTCTAACCCTAACCCTAAACCTAAACATGCAAAAAATGACAATTTTTGCAGTTGGGCCGAGTTCCGAGTTAGCCCGACTCCGTTAAATCATACTCATACTATTACTAGAATCTAGGCCCTACCTGGCAGCACTCCAGCAAAGCATAGAGAGTCATAGACCGAAAACTTCAGTCTCTCTAATGGTCGGTTGTTCCACTGAGACTACGTCTGGCTCCACTAGACCTCCGATTATAGAGACTGAAGTCTGGGGACCTCTTTCTGTGAGGCACTGTACGGAAAAAATGGTTCGGTTCGACCGGACCGCGATGAATGAGATATGCAAAGAGATTTTCACTCTTTACATCCTCATAACTGCTGCAATTATAACACAAATTAAAAATAACATATATATATAGCTTATTTGACTTACGATAGCTTGCTCATTTAGATCCTAAATTAATGATTAATCCGAGAAAATCTCGTCGTCAACATTATCCGTCTTGGTGTTAGTTGATGAATATTCATTTTTTCTTTTCGAACGTCCAATAGCTACCGTAGCTATGTACGAGTAAGCCCAGCTTGACCAACGAACTCCCACAAAACGAGTGCTCTGATTGGCCATTTGGCTATGTTTTGGTAGGTTGACCCGGAAATATTTTGGCCGCCGGGTCATATAGCCCTATGTTCCGAGTGCATGAACGTCCTGTTTCACAGTTCGGAGTTACAAATTGGATAATTCATATAAGTCCGTAAATTATCCATTTAATATTGAGTTATCAAATTTTGATAACTGTAATTAGGAAAAATGACATAGGGCCTACCGACCTAATTTACATCTGATTTAGAAATCAGGAAATTAGATCTAATAAAGAAAATCGGGGAGAAAATGTCGTGGACGAAAATATGTACATAGCCACCCTCACGGTACGAGATCTCTGGGTTGCCATCTGTATTGGGGAATGACAACAAATGTCAGTTTTATTAAAGAAATGACCCAAATCAGATGGTTATTGCTGTCTAAGAGAGTCAATGCTAATGCGTATTGACAGTGCAGTGCAGTGCATACCGCCGGGTGCATATTACAATTTCTAAACCAATCAGTGAAAATTTAGTCTAGATCTAGATCTACCTCACTATTTTGAAGGACTGCAACCCTAACTTGCACCTGTAATCATCTGTAGATCTATCTCGATCTCGCTCGTCGATCGCGTTAAGCTACAGGCTAGCCTACAGGGACGAGGGTGTACGTCGAAGATGATAACTCCAGCCCCCAGCACAAGGGCAAGGGGCCCGCCACTCGATTCGTCTTGTCGTCTGCGACGCGTGTAGATATCTACTGACTGTGTACGTACCTGCCACTTGCTAGCTGAGCTGTCTAACTGTAAGACTAAGATTGCAGAACCTAGTCCTAGTAGAGTCTATAAACCGTCGGCAATTCTCCTTCTGATGGATACGGAACTACACTAGCGCCGATCTTCATCGGTTTTCCATTTAGAGGACCAATTTTTGCTTAGGCTGGTATTTATAGCTGGTCGATAGATACGTGGCGAGTTCATGAGTTGTACGGGTACCATGTTGTTTGTTGTTGTGATGCGCCGGTACGGTACGGTACCAACAAGTACATCAATGCACAGTACATACAGGCCGGAAACGGTACGCATTTAGAAATAGAGGGCGCGTGATTAAAATCTCTGATGTACTTGTGCAGATGAAGCATCGAAATCCGAAATCCAAGTAAGTAGAAGGATTTTCCGAGACCGCTGAATTGCACCGCCGTGCGCCATCTTGGATAGAACGAGCGTTGTGAAAGCGAACTGCGACTACGTGCTATGTGTATGCTCAACTTTCGTCTGCAAAATGCCATATTGTGCAGCTTTCAACTGCACCACTCGCCTTTAGAGGCTCTGGAATAACCTTTCATAGTTAAGTGATCACTTCATTAAAAAAATGGCAAAAATAAACAGTTTTGCATGATAATCCGAACGCAGAAAGCCACAGACTAAAGCGTGTATTTGTACATCGGTCCCATCTATTCATTTCCATGTTTGTGAACTGTTTTCGCTCGAGCTCAATGACATCGGCTATGAACTATCAAAAATATTGAATTCCACAGAGCTGCAAAGTATTATAAACCGATAATATCGAATACATGATATCCAGAGAATACTGTACTGTTTTTTTTTTTTTTTTTTTTTTTTGGGGGGGGGGATCATTGGGGCATAAGCAGGTCACTTTCTTTGTTTGACTTGGTGAAACTTTGTTCAAGTTACTTTGAAGATTAACTTGAACTTATGAACATGTTGCATCGCGGCGCTGGTATTAATAAGTAATAGTGACACAATTTCCCGTGAGTCGTCAGACTTTCAAGCATTATTGTAAGAAATTTACTCAAAATTTACATCTTAATTTTGGACATTTAAATTGTTGTAAAACACAAGAAATTTTACTCATCAAAGTTGGTCATTGTGAAAGTTACGACCTGTCAGTCATGGCAGTTAAAGAAGCTACCTAAAACTTACTCCTCAGATGAATATGTGTAGATTATGTAGTGATTTCATATGGCCTAGTAAAGCACATCAGCACTTGAAATATAAATTAAGAAAAACAAAACTTCCCCGCACCAGGCAATATTTTGCGAAGCTCCCATTATTCTGGTACATGTATATCTTTAAAGACATATACATTTTGAAATATTTGGGGATTTCTGCTGTAAAAGGGTAAAAAATTGGTCAATCTTATTTATGTGTATTTTTTTACATAATATTTCACCATTGTATGAAATAAATATACTAATTCAAACAGACTATTTCATCATACCTTCTCCTTCCCATTGAAATGACAGAATGTGCACTACAGGGATAATATACGATGTTTGCCCTATTGGTCTATTTTGTGTTTTATACATCTAGGCTTACCCAGAGAGAAAGGAATTGTGTGATTCTATTATTGACACTAGCCTGTCTTTTGTCTGACAGGTTTAGGTATAATTTGAATCTGATTGCATAAATTAGATTTGAGATTAGAATTTGCGAAAGGGGCATTAAAGAAATATAAAACAACTGGATTATTGTCAACGTGTTTCAGGGAAAGGGATTTTCTTTAAATTTTGTATTTTTAACTTGACTCTGATCACTTGTGCCTTCATATCCTATTGGTTGCACTTATGGTTACCAAAGCTATTTACAACTGTGCGTATGTTTCTTGATAATGGATAATGTATTCGGTGATGGCATAGTGTCACATACAATGTGTGTACAAACAAATTGTTTCGTCAAATTAGATAAGGAAGTCACTCATATGTTGTATGCAAATCTGTATACGGAGGTTTACGGTGTATGCAAACGATCCCTGTTTTGTTATAAAATATTGTCCAATGATTTTATTGTTCAATGTGCAGTGTCATCTATTCTACACTAGTGAATTCAAACTGTAGTTGCAATGGTTGTATCCATGTTTACCAACTGAAAGAGCTTGAGCTAAATGAAAGTTGCAACTTTCATCTAGAGTAAAAATCTGTTTTAAAAGTTTTCACTGAAATCAGATGAATCCATACATTGCTTCATGAACAAACCAAAGAGAGGGAAATACTGATTCATATGTATTATATCTTGTTGATGTCTAGTTTATTAATGAAGTATGTTCAAGTTTTAAGTGCTAAAAGGGACAAAATCTTGCCTTTTGTACATTGTAGTCAGTCAAATGCAAATGTACATGTGATTATTTCTCTGTGTGTTAAAATGAATAAGAAATGTGCCGGTATAAACATAATGTGCCATGATTGCTTGCTTGAGGAAAGTTTTTTCCACACCATTGAGGATTTTTTTCTTCATATCCACCATTGCAATAGTTCATGGATGTTTTGATATGTACTGTATACATTCATGTAATACATAGCACAATGCCAAGGTTAAAAAAAAAACTTAATAAAGATGAAAGTATTCACAAATTATTATGTGGAAAGACATGTGAATAGTTGCCACAATGTTTCATTACTTAACACTTATTAGACAAATCTTTAAATCTTTAATATGCCTATATGGGATGAAAATAATATCTGGCAGCTAAATGGTAGCCTCCCAAGGGAAAGAAAAGAAATAATATTAATATTCAGTGGGCCTACTTCTGCAGTGCCAAGAATCAAAGGGATAGAGAAAGAGAGAGGGGAGAGAGACAAAAAGAGAGGGGGGGAGAGTGAAAAAAAAAAGGGGAGAGAAAAAGAGAAGGGGATAGAGAGAAAGAGAGAAAGAAAGGGAGAGTGAAAGAAAAAGAGAGGGAGAGAGAGAAGGGGAGAGAGAGAAAGAGAGAGGGAGTAGAGAAAGGGGTAGAGAGAAAGAAGGGGAGAGGGGGAGTGTGAAAGAAAAAGAGAGGGAGGGAGAGAAGGGGATAGAGAGAGGGGGAGTGGGATCGAAGAGAAACACAAAGACTGAGAATTTACGAGTGTGTGTAAAGAGAAAGTGGGAGTGATTTATATAGATAGAGCCTAAATAATTTGATATATTCTTTCTATCACAGAAAGAGACAAAACTAGCCTAATACCACAAATGATATTTAACAAAATAGTCTAGCTCTTTTAGTCTTTATGAAGAAAAAAAACATAAAATTTTAACTCCCCTACTCTCCAAGCTGCCGCTCTTATTCCAATATTCAAGTCATCAAACATCTGTATGGGACTTGGAAAAAGGCATAAACAATATATGTAAAGATATTTTCACCAAAACTAACAATAAAACCCTGGTTTCTGGACGTCCCTTCCTCCAATTGCAATAGGAGCTTGTACACAATACGTATGCGCAGGCGATTTCTTGTACTACGCAAAATGGCGGCGGGCGCACTCGAGCGGTGCCATTGTGCTGCGTGAAACGTGAACGGACACAATCCTTCTACTTGGTTTGAGTTCGTTGAGATGAAGGGGTGAAGCTTTTCTTCACACACCTGATCGGAGATGAAGGTAGCCCATCCAATGTGTAAAAATTGCCAATTTGATAAGTGTAAGGATCGCATTGTACATATACAACCGCTATACTACCACACACGCAATATATGCTTTGTGTATTGTATCCGTGAGTGCAACGATGGCTGGCTACCAATTAAAATAGGCATGGTGGTCGGATATAATGAGAGAAGATGATGGAGGGAGGGGGGGGGGGGTAATACTAAGACCTCACCTCATGTATGTTAGAAATTAAAAAGTTATAATCTTCTTTTGAATTGCAATATATCCCCGCACCATTATAAGTCATGCATGAATTTTATTTGTCATATGTTATATATTTGAAAGGTGTTGTAACGATTCAAGCTCTATTTGCCTATGTGTCATCACCTTGTGTGTTCTTTCTTCAAACTGTATATTAGTTGCAACATGTCTTTGATAAATCATTGTTATATTCTTTTTCATGTGAAGTCAATTCAAATGGATTGTAGTATTGAAATGATTTGTTATATTATATTCATTTTTCATGTGATGTTAACTTCGATGAATTGTGAAATTGTGAACATGCATCAATAAATAAATAAATAAATATGCCTTTTCTCTGGGAAAAGGGGCATTGACTCTTTAAATACCAAATCACAGAAACTATTCACCATTATGTCACCGTCATGTACATATTTTCTATGGATATAATTTTTCACGATCTCAACTCTTTACAACATCAGCGCCATGTATACATTGTCGATGGATAAAGTGGAATATTTATTCTTCACCACCCTACGCTATCTTTTCATCACCCTCGCGCCATGCACATTGTCTATGGATGAAATGGAATATTAATTCTTCACCACCCTACGCTATCTTTTCACCATCCTAGCGTCATGAACATTGTCTATGGATAAACTGGAATATTAATTCTTCACCACCCTACGCTAACTTTTCACCACCCTAGAGCCATGTACATTGTATATGGATAAACTGGAATATTAATTCTTCACCACCCTACGCTAACTTTTCACCACCCTAGAGCCATGTACATTGTATATGGATAAACTGGAATATTAATTCTTCACCACCCTACGCTAACGTTTCACCACCCTAGAGCCATGTACATTGTATATGGATAAACTGGAATATTAATTCTTCACCACCCTACGCTATCTTTTCACCACCCTAGAGCCATGTACATTGTATATGGATAAACTGGAATATTAATTCTTCACCACCCTACGCTATCTTTTCACCATCCTAGCGCCATGTACATTGTATATGGATAAACTGGAATGTTAATTCTTCACCACCCTACGCTAACTTTTCACCACCCTATAGCGACATGTACATTGTCTATGGATAAACTGGAATATTAATTCTTCACCACCCTACGCTATCTTTTCACCACCCTATAGCGCCATGTACATTGTATATGGATAAACTGGAATATTAATTCTTCACCACCCTACGCTATCTTTTCACCATCCTAGCGCCATGTACATTGTATATGGATAAACTGGAATATTAATTCTTCACCACCCTACGCTAACTTTTCACCACCCTAGCATCATGAACATTGTCTATGGATAAACTAGAATATTAATTTTTCACCACCCTAGCATCATGTACATTGTCTATGGATAAACTGGAATATTAATTTTTCACCGCCCTATACGCTAACTTTTCACCACCCTAGCGCCATGTACATTGTTTATGGTTAATTGGAATATTAACTCTTCACCACCCTACGCTAACTTTTCACCACCCTATAGCGCCATGTACATTGTCTATAAACTGGAATATTAACTCTTCACCACCCTACGCTAACTTTTCACCACCCTAACATGTACATTGTCTATGGATAAACTGGAATATTAACTCTTCACCACCCTACGCTAACTTTTCACCACCCTAACATGTACATTGTCTATGGATAAACTGGAATATTAACTCTTCACCACCCTACGCTATCTTTTCACCACCCTATAGCGCCATGTACATTGTATATGGATAAACTGGAATATTTATTCTTCACCACCCTACGCTATCTTTTCACCATCCTAGCGCCATGTACATTGTCTATGGATAAACTGGAATATTAACTCTTCACCACCCTACACTAACTTTTCACCACCCTAGCGTCATGAACATTGTCAATGGATAAACTGGAATATTAATTCTTCACCACCCTACGCTATCTTTTCACCACCCTAGAGCCATGTACATTGTCTATGGATAAACTGGAATGTTAATTCTTCACCACCCTACGCTAACTTTTCACCACCCTAGAGCCATGTACATTGTATATGGATAAACTGGAATATTAACTCTTCACCACCCTACGCTAACTTTTCACCACCCTAGCGTCATGAACATTGTCAATGGATAAACTGGAATATTAATTCTTCACCACCCTACGCTATCTTTTCACCACCCTAGAGCCATGTACATTGTCTATGGATAAACTGGAATGTTAATTCTTCACCACCCTACGCTATCTTTTCACCACCCTAGAGCCATGTACATTGTATATGGATAAACTGGAATATTAATTCTTCACCACCCTACGCTATCTTTTCACCATCCTAGCGCCATGTACATTGTCTATGGATAAACTGGAATATTAACTCTTCACCACCCTACGCTAACTTTTCACCACCCTAGCGTCATGAACATTGTCAATGGATAAACTGGAATATTAATTCTTCACCACCCTACGCTATCTTTTCACCACCCTAGAGCCATGTACATTGTATATGGATAAACTGGAATATTAATTCTTCACCACCCTACGCTATCTTTTCACCACCCTAGAGCCATGTACATTGTCTATGGATAAACTGGAATGTTAATTCTTCACCACCCTACGCTAACTTTTCACCACCCTAGCGCCATGTACATTGTATATGGATAAACTGGAATATTAATTCTTCACCACCCTACGCTATCTTTTCACCACCCTATAGCGCCATGTACATTGTATATGGATAAACTGGAATATTAATTCTTCACCACCCTACGCTATCTTTTCACCATCCTAGCGCCATGAACATTGTCAATGGATAAACTGGAATATTAATTCTTCACCACCCTACGCTAACTTTTCACCACCCTAACATGTACATTGTCTATGGATAAACTGGAATATTAACTCTTCACCACCCTACGCTAACTTTTCACCACCCTAGCGCCATGTACATTGTATATGGATAAACTGGAATATTAATTCTTCACCACCCTACGCTATCTTTTCACCACCCTATAGCGCCATGTACATTGTATATGGATAAACTGGAATATTAATTCTTCACCACCCTACGCTAACTTTTCACCACCCTAGAGCCATGTACATTGTATATGGATAAACTGGAATATTAATTCTTCACCACCCTACGCTAACTTTTCACCACCCTAGAGCCATGTACATTGTATATGGATAAACTGGAATATTAATTCTTCACCACCCTACGCTAACGTTTCACCACCCTAGAGCCATGTACATTGTATATGGATAAACTGGAATATTAATTCTTCACCACCCTACGCTATCTTTTCACCACCCTAGAGCCATGTACATTGTATATGGATAAACTGGAATATTAATTCTTCACCACCCTACGCTATCTTTTCACCATCCTAGCGCCATGTACATTGTATATGGATAAACTGGAATGTTAATTCTTCACCACCCTACGCTAACTTTTCACCACCCTATAGCGACATGTACATTGTCTATGGATAAACTGGAATATTAATTCTTCACCACCCTACGCTATCTTTTCACCACCCTATAGCGCCATGTACATTGTATATGGATAAACTGGAATATTAATTCTTCACCACCCTACGCTATCTTTTCACCATCCTAGCGCCATGTACATTGTATATGGATAAACTGGAATATTAATTCTTCACCACCCTACGCTAACTTTTCACCACCCTAGCATCATGAACATTGTCTATGGATAAACTAGAATATTAATTTTTCACCACCCTAGCATCATGTACATTGTCTATGGATAAACTGGAATATTAATTTTTCACCGCCCTATACGCTAACTTTTCACCACCCTAGCGCCATGTACATTGTTTATGGTTAATTGGAATATTAACTCTTCACCACCCTACGCTAACTTTTCACCACCCTATAGCGCCATGTACATTGTCTATAAACTGGAATATTAACTCTTCACCACCCTACGCTAACTTTTCACCACCCTAACATGTACATTGTCTATGGATAAACTGGAATATTAACTCTTCACCACCCTACGCTAACTTTTCACCACCCTAGCGTCATGAACATTGTCAATGGATAAACTGGAATATTAATTCTTCACCACCCTACGCTAACTTTTCACCACCCTAACATGTACATTGTCTATGGATAAACTGGAATATTAACTCTTCACCACCCTACGCTATCTTTTCACCACCCTATAGCGCCATGTACATTGTATATGGATAAACTGGAATATTTATTCTTCACCACCCTACGCTATCTTTTCACCATCCTAGCGCCATGTACATTGTCTATGGATAAACTGGAATATTAACTCTTCACCACCCTACACTAACTTTTCACCACCCTAGCGTCATGAACATTGTCAATGGATAAACTGGAATATTAATTCTTCACCACCCTACGCTATCTTTTCACCACCCTAGAGCCATGTACATTGTCTATGGATAAACTGGAATGTTAATTCTTCACCACCCTACGCTAACTTTTCACCACCCTAGAGCCATGTACATTGTATATGGATAAACTGGAATATTAACTCTTCACCACCCTACGCTAACTTTTCACCACCCTAGCGTCATGAACATTGTCAATGGATAAACTGGAATATTAATTCTTCACCACCCTACGCTATCTTTTCACCACCCTAGAGCCATGTACATTGTCTATGGATAAACTGGAATGTTAATTCTTCACCACCCTACGCTATCTTTTCACCACCCTAGAGCCATGTACATTGTATATGGATAAACTGGAATATTAATTCTTCACCACCCTACGCTATCTTTTCACCATCCTAGCGCCATGTACATTGTCTATGGATAAACTGGAATATTAACTCTTCACCACCCTACGCTAACTTTTCACCACCCTAGCGTCATGAACATTGTCAATGGATAAACTGGAATATTAATTCTTCACCACCCTACGCTATCTTTTCACCACCCTAGAGCCATGTACATTGTATATGGATAAACTGGAATATTAATTCTTCACCACCCTACGCTATCTTTTCACCACCCTAGAGCCATGTACATTGTCTATGGATAAACTGGAATGTTAATTCTTCACCACCCTACGCTAACTTTTCACCACCCTAGCGCCATGTACATTGTATATGGATAAACTGGAATATTAATTCTTCACCACCCTACGCTATCTTTTCACCACCCTATAGCGCCATGTACATTGTATATGGATAAACTGGAATATTAATTCTTCACCACCCTACGCTATCTTTTTCACCATCCTAGCGCCATGAACATTGTCAATGGATAAACTGGAATATTAATTCTTCACCACCCTACGCTAACTTTTCACCACCCTAACATGTACATTGTCTATGATAAACTGGAATATTAACTCTTCACCACCCTACGCTAACTTTTCACCACCCTAGCGCCATGTACATTGTATATGGATAAACTGGAATATTAATTCTTCACCACCCTACGCTATCTTTTCACCACCCTATAGCGCCATGTACATTGTATATGGATAAACTGGAATATTAATTCTTCACCACCCTACGCTATCTTTTCACCATCCTAGCGCCATGAACATTGTCAATGGATAAACTGGAATATTAATTCTTCACCACCCTACGCTAACTTTTCACCACCCTAACATGTACATTGTCTATGGATAAACTGGAATATTAACTCTTCACCACCCTACGCTATCTTTTCACCACCCTATAGCGCCATGTACATTGTATATGGATAAACTGGAATATTTATTCTTCACCACCCTACGCTATCTTTTCACCATCCTAGCGCCATGTACATTGGTCTATGGATAAACTGGAATATTAACTCTTCACCACCCTACACTAACTTTTCACCACCCTAGCGTCATGACATTGTCAATGGATAAACTGGAATATTAATTCTTCACCACCCTACGCTATCTTTTCACCACCCTAGAGCCATGTACATTGTCTATGGATAAACTGGAATGTTAATTCTTCACCACCCTACGCTAACTTTTCACCACCCTAGAGCCATGTACATTGTATATGGATAAACTGGAATATTAACTCTTCACCACCCTACGCTAACTTTTCACCCACCCTAGCGTCATGAACATTGTCAATGGATAAACTGGAATATTAATTCTTCACCACCCTACGCTATCTTTTCACCACCCTAGAGCCATGTACATTGTCTATGGATAAACTGGAATGTTAATTCTTCACCACCCTACGCTATCTTTTCACCACCCTAGAGCCATGTACATTGTATATGGATAAACTGAATATTAATTCTTCACCACCCCTACGCTATCTTTTCACCATCCTAGCGCCATGTACATTGTCTATGGATAAACTGGAATATTAACTCTTCACCACCCTACGCTAACTTTTCACCACCCTAGCGTCATGAACATTGTCAATGGATAAACTGGAATATTAATTCTTCACCACCCCCTACGCTATCTTTCTCACCACCTAGAGCCATGTACATTGTATATGGATAAACTGGAATATTAATTCTTCACCACCCTACGCTATCTTTTCACCACCCTAGAGCCATGTACATTGTCTATGGATAAACTGGAATGTTAATTCTTCACCACCCTACGCTAACTTTTCACCACCCTAGCGCCATGTACATTGTATATGGATAAACTGGAATATTAATTCTTCACCACCCTACGCTATCTTTTCACCACCCTATAGCGCCATGTACATTGTATATGGATAAACTGGAATATTAATTCTTCACCACCCTACGCTATCTTTTCACCATCCTAGCGCATGTACATTGTCTATGGATAAACTGGAATATTAACTCTTCACCACCCTACACTAACTTTTCACCACCCTAGCGTCATGAACATTGTCAATGGATAAACTGGAATATTAATTCTTCACCACCCTACGCTATCTTTTCACCACCCTAGAGCATGTACATTGTCTATGGATAAACTGGAATATTAATTCTTCACCACCCCTACGCTATCTTTTCACCACCCTAGAGCCATGTACATTGTCTATGGATAAACTGGAATGTTAATTCTTCACCACCCTACGCTAACTTTTCACCACCCTAGCGCCATGTACATTGTATATGGATAAACTGGAATATTAATTCTTCACCACCCTACGCTATCTTTTCACCACCCTATAGCGCCATGTACATTGTTATATGGATAAACTGGAATATAATTCTTCACCACCCTACGCTATCTTTTCACCATCCTAGCGCCATGAACATTGTCAATGGATAAACTGGAATATTAATTCTTCACCACCCTACGCTAACTTTTCACCACCCTAACATGTACATTGTCTATGGATAAACTGGAATATTAACTCTTCACCACCCTACGCTAACTTTCACCACCCTAGCGCCATGTACATTGTATATGGATAAACTGGAATATTAATTCTTCACCACCCTACGCTATCTTTTCACCACCCTATAGCGCCATGTACATTGTATATGGATAAACTGGAATATTAATTCTTCACCACCCTACGCTATCTTTTCACCATCCTAGCGCCATGAACATTGTCAATGGATAACTGGATATTAATTCTTCACCACCCTCCGCTAACTTTTCAC